>JAOEHI010036214.1:0-54623 GCA_025447815.1 Percopsis transmontana | reverse complement strand
GCGCGCACACACACACACACACACACACACACACACACACACACACACACACACACACACACACACACACACTACTTCAATTTATGTTTATATACTCTCTTTGAGTTTGCAAAGATGACTTCAAAGCCTTTTCCGATCAAAACGTCTGCATTATGTGAGCAGCCTCACAGACTTAACGATTTCCCTGACTGTCAACAGAATCGAAGGAGAAAGTTATCCAGCAGCACAGAGCCTTTGGGGACGGAGTGGAGCCTGTCTGCTTTGCAGGACGAATAACACATTAGTCCCAAGAAGAAAGAAGGAAAGACAAAGAGATAGGAACGGGGAGAAGGAGTGAGTAAAAACCCCTCCTCTCTCATTTTCCACACAGATGGAGGCTTAGAGCACTTTTCATAGCAGTGCACCGTTCTCCAATTTCACAAACGCATTTCAGCTTGTCCCCACAGAATCCCCCCTGAGGGTTCCGTGCCACCATTTTCTAAGAGCTAAACCCTCTGATTCCGCTCAGGGAGACATTAGTCCAACCAGGTAGAAAGTACAAATGTGCCCTCACGTGTCACCTTCGTTTGGCCCTCTCTGTGTTTTTTATCATCAATATTATTGCGGTGCTTTACATTTCACTTGTGGTGATTTGCACAAAGGCAGACACATACATACACAAACACACCCACTCACTCACCCACAGACAGACCCGAGCAGACCCCAGCAGTAAAGGGAGTCGTGACTGGTGGGATCTGGGACTTACCTTAGATCCAGGAGAGCCAGGGAAGCCTGGAGCTCCAGCTGGACCAACGGGACCCTGCAGGAAGGAGAGGACGTGTTGTCAGCTCACACACACTAACAACTGACACCGGAGTCTGAAGCAGGCCGAACCCAGAACTAACCCCCAGGCGGCTGATGTGAACGTGCTCTGGCTTGGTACGGTTGAGTTACAAAACACAGGCCTACCGCTCAGGTTAGTGAAGCCAGAGGTGGAGAGAGTGCTGCCGTGGCATGGTGTTCATTTAGAAAGAGCGGAAGACAGATTGCGCGTGTGTGTGTGTGTGTATGTGGGGGGGGGGGATTGGAGGGGATTGGAGGGTGAGAGGTCCATGTCTGAGTCGATTAGAGGGAGGTTGAAAAAAGGGGGAGTACATTTAGTGAGAAACAAAGGAGAGGGGAGGGGAGGTTAAGGCGTAGAAAGATGGGGGGAGGAATTGGAACTGGCCAGTAAATTGTGACTGACAGAAACCTGTGTGTTTCACTGTAAACGCATCGCAGGTACTTACAGGAGGACCAGCAGGACCGGACAAGCCATCGTTTCCACGTGCACCCTGCATTTCACAAACACCCATGTTAGGACAGGGCCAAAAATAGCACCCTTCAATTACAGTAAATAACGCAGTAATAATAATGACGAATACAGTGTCAAGAAATCCCCATACTGATTCTTCAGTCTTACATTTGTAGTGACGAGATGATTTATATGAAAATAGGGAACACATTCTGGGTCAAATTCAAACAGCTGTAGATAGCTAGTTGTATAAACTGTGATGTATATATGAGCAATGCATATGCATATACATGTTGAAAAGCATTAACTGGGAACATGAAACACAGCATCATATAATTCAACACACACTTTTATAATAAACAGATACAGTACATATTGCAGTACAAGATACAGTATATATAATCCGCAAAAGCTTTTATAAAAAAGTACTTGGGATTGTTCAGTACTGTGATGTCAATAGGCATTAGCCGCCAACAGATGCAAATGCATGCTGTGGATGGATCGTTGTAATTTTCAGTTTAGGTTCAAATGTGGTACTCACAGCAGCTCCTGAAGGCCCGGGACGACCTCTCTCGCCGGGCAAACCACGAGGTCCCTATGTAGATGACAGACATTGACGGGTTATGATATGTGCAACCAGTAATTTAACTAATATCTAATATTCTGGAATTTGTGATATAAAGTAGCATGGATGGCTTTCTCATTTGGATGTGAATAAGAGGCCCAGTGTAAATTTGGTGTTCCTTATGCCTTACCCCTGTGGTTCGAGGTGTTGCAAGGTTGTTTTACCTTTTCTTCTCATAAACTACTTTTTTATGTTTATACATTTTGTCAGTCGTGTTAATTTATAGCTTTTGATTTGTATTGTTTTATTGGTTATTATTATTTTATTGTTGTCTGTTGTGTGACATTACAGTCTTGTAAGTCTAGTGTGACATTAAATTACATTTGTGTAGAAAATGTAGAAAGGGGTGGGTTGGTGGGTTCACGGTCTATTTTTTGTTTGTTTGTCATATACATACATACATGTTTCATGAAATTATATAAGCCTAGGTCACAGGTGTGGCATAGAAATGTTATTGTAATACAAAAGTTGCTAGGTGATGATTGTGCAGATGTACTCACCATTGGTCCAGGAGCGCCATTCTCACCGGGAGCACCGGATTCACCCTACAGAAGGAAAAGGACAATCTATTATATCCTCACAAATGAAGGTGAATTACACAGAGAAATCAAATCTGGTATCATGGCAGATTGCTGTTTAATGAAAACTAAGGTGCTTTTTAAAATCCACATAAAAAAATGCAGCAAGCCACATAAAGTGGCTTGCTGCATTTCCTCTGGAGATAATAAGATCCTACCTTAGAACCAGCAGCTCCAGTCTCTCCCTTTGAACCATCAAGACCTGGGTATCCCTACAATGAGAGTGCAGGGAGGAAAACAAAATCAGCAACTAGAATATACTAACAAACGTTCATTATCTTGAAATGCGGTGGACCAGTTCCTGGTGATAAAGGTACTTACTCTGTGTCCCTTGATGCCAGGCAGGCCAGGAGTTCCTGGGAATCCACGAGCTCCCTTTTTATAGGAAAATAAAGAATTGAAAGAGAAGATGGAGATAAGCGTATGGAATTATTTTGCTGTCCAGATCTCCTTTCCTCTACTGGTTCTGAGCCAATGGAATACATGACTAGCTTGAGAACAAGATCCAAATTAAAGGTATTTTTTTGTTTAAATGACCCTTCAAATAGTTTAATATTGGCTAAGAGGTAAACTGACACTGCTGTAAAGAATGAACACCAAATGTAATCTTAAAAGTACAATAAGATTGTTAATTTTGATATAACACAACATATATAGATAACATAGTCAATTTTTAAAAATCCCATACATTGACTACCCTGTTAATGTTCGTAATATTTATAAATCTGAAGGAAAACCCTCTTTGTCTGAATGAAACCTCACCTGAGGTCCAGTGGGTCCACGTTCACCAGATTTTCCAGGTTTGCCAGCCTCACCCTTAAACAGAAAAAATATTACAATGAAAAGTGTACTGATTTCTTTTAAATGTAATGTATGTATTTGTGTCTGTTATTAATACCTATCTACAGTATTTAGTGTATAATAAATTTGGCTATTTTGAGATTGAGCACACCTAGTGGAGTTATTGAGACATAACAAGTCTGCTGCCACCTGGTGGCAGAATGTGGAAACTGTTTAAATATCTTAAGGTGAATTTCATGAAGTGCATACTTGAATTTGTCTACAGATGGACTTTGCACATTGACATTGACACATAGACAAAGGTGCAAAAACGGGACTCGCTTTCTTGGGAAATCTATCAGTAGAATAGACCAGTATGTGATTGCTAGAGGAACCAACTATAAGTTATTACTTTTAAGTTATATATACTTAAAGAAATTGATCTACAGAAAAACATAAGGCATGTTGAGAAGATACACTTGAGTCAAGTGGGATATGAAAAAAAATACGACTGAACTGATGGGGAGTTTTTCTGGTACAGTACCACCAGTTTCCACTATGCATAGCTGTTTCAAGCTCTGAGGCCAGAATGTGATTACACCTGAACAATGAAAAACAATTAATCAAAAACTAGAAAAACACAAGATTGGTGTCTTTCATTGTGCCAACGTGTGTCTGAACAGTCTTCCAGAGGCAGACAAATAGATGGATATAGTGTCCATCCATATGTCTGCTACCCTAAGTGGGTTCTGCTGTGTAAACAGATGCAGAAATCTGGCAAGACCTCAAACCCATGCTTTTGGAAAAGTACACAGTTTACAACAGTCCAGTAATTAAACAAACTAACCAATTCAACTAAAACAAAGTAAAACTAAGTAGATAACAGTTATAAATTGAGAACCCTTCCTGGACCTAACCAATGGCATATATACTGTAGCTCTTACCTTGAAAGCCATTTTGCTCCATGTGCAAAAACAATTAAACTATTAACTATTAAGTCATAGAGCCGTAATATTGGTTTATTAAGAGTTAATCATCATTATGATAACTGTGATGACCATACTTTATCCTGAAACATCTTTATCAGTGATAGCAATTCACTATTTGTGTGTAAACACAAGGTCTGCTTAATTTCAGTGCCTACTTTGCCCTCAAATCTACAAGTCACTCCATAAAGTTGTTTTAGGAAAAGAATAATCCTTGTGTTCATCATAATGATTAATTATGCTGTCCAAAGCAAAAGGTTTTTGGTCACCAATGGATTACTTGCTGTTAAGGTAGTATTTTAGGAAAGATTTGGCTTAACTTTTGTCTTGTTTTCAGTCACAACTTGTAGTCTTGTCAGATACACTATCTCTAAATGGACAGCATATCTGTCACCATCATTTGTAACCCTAGAGCAATTTGTTGTGAGTGGAGAGAGGCACAGAGTGGATGGGGTAGTGCATGCATTGTAAAATGCCACAGTTTCTACAAACTGATTGCGTTCTGAGAAGTTGGTTTGTCACAGAAATACTTACATCATCTCCTGGTTTGCCAGCAGATCCAGCAGGGCCACGGGGACCCATGGGGCCCTGTTATGGGAGGAAGAGATAGTTAGGACACAGTTAATATTCTCAACCAACAGGAAACATTAGGTATTAGGCTGCGGAGCATGGATTTAAAAAAAAAATTCTCGAATACTTTGACCAGAAAGAGATTTGTTTTAGGCCTGGCCTACATGTGAGGATTGTTTATCAGTGTGATGTCAGAAAATAGCCAGCAGCAAACCAATCTGAAACTAATCCCAGTACACTCTGCACTTCACCTTTTATAAATGTAGCATTTTATCTTCCTCTCTAAAGCTCCCAAGCCATTGTGGCATAACATTGATTACAACTACTGTCATAAAGATATTTTTCTCTCGAGATTTGCAGTCAAAATTAGGGAGAACTATACTTCTCTTAGAACATTTTTATAAAATGTTCTTAGTAGTTTTGTCCTCTGTTGTTTCTTTCCTGTCTGTTCCCTCTCTCTCCTTTTTTCACTCTTTGTGCAGGAAAGTGCAGGTTGAGCCACGAGTACTATATAGATAGATAGCTCTTTGATAACTGTAACAAATAAGTTAATTAAGTCATTCATTATAGTAATCAGGAACAATATAAAGTGAAATAAGCTATTATGGGACAAAATGTTTCATAAGAATGTTTGGACCATTCTGTCTCTGTGAAGCCATGCCACTGTAGAAGGCTTGATTTTAATCACTGTTAATGATGCATTGGAACATTTTGTCTGAGGTTAACATTGGGTCACTTCAGAGCCTGTCTGTCTGCATATCTGAGCCCCATGGGGGCTGATTAGCACAGTGGTGGGGAGACCCTGCTCTGTCTATCTGCTGAGAGATCAGGAAGAACTGTGGCGTTTTGTCTGGAAAGACTGAACAGGTAGCGGTAAGCAAAAACAAAGAAAGTCAAGAAAGGATAGTGAGCCTGCCATAGCTGAGGAGGTATGTGGTCTTGTCTGAGGATGAAAACACAAATACTGGGTAGAAATGGTGTAGGGTCTACAAGAAGAAGTGTAAAATGTCTGGGTAAAGTTTGGTAAAGGTTAAAGGTCCACTCCTCGATTATGGTGACCCAGAGGCCCAAATTCGAACCTAAGCTCAGTTCAATCTCAACTGTGGTGTAGGGGAGAGGTAGAGACCATCTGAGCCCAGGACAGCTAGTTTCAACCCAAAACAACACTGGTAGGGTAATAACTGCTTTGACAATGGAGAATCAGAATGGAGAGGTCAAGTGGGAAACATACTCAGCAGGGAGAAGTAGCTGTGAAATCATTTTGCTTTAAGATTAGCCTATATTTTATAAAGCTTCTATTTAATATATCTTGCCTCCATACATTTGTCATTGGATCTGCTGTGAATGTACAACAAGCAGTTTCATTACAGATAATTCATGTACAATGACATGCTGGATGGGTGCTGAAGGTAAGGTACATAAGGACTTCTAAGAAGGGGTAAAGGGAATGAAGACCCCTCTGGAGGATACTTACAACTTGTCCGGGCTCTCCAGCCTCTCCGGGGTTGCCTTGGAAACCTTGTGGGCCCTATGATGTAAAGATCAGAAAGAGGTTAGAGGAGACTGTCTTGTGATAGAATAACAGAGGTGCTATATACATATGTATATACTAATATATAACTGTATGTACATATTGTCATGTGAAACCCTCATATCTCTAAAAAGCCAACTTCAGACAAACCGGAATAATTTTTTCGGAATAATACAAATAAACCAACTTTCTAAATATAGTCAAAGTCAAAGTCAAAGTAATTTTATTTATCATATGCACCGAATAACACAGGATCATTCTGTACAGAGAAATTCTTATGACATGGCATGCAACATCTACACAGTGGGCATTAAAAAAGTTAAAAAAAAATATATGGTTGTGATGCTTGCCAACCCATGAACAGCTAGATAAATAATTATTTTCAACAGTTACAAGGTTATTACATGACAGCCCGGTCCTTAAAAAAATACACAGTTATTAATATATCAAGTGGAATAAATGTATAGCTTTGATGTAATGCAACTATGATATAAGTTAGTGAATACGAATATGAACGTGGACATATACAATGGTTACACCATTATACTGTAAGTCGTACATGGAGAACTAGGTAGCTATTCAATAGTGGTCTCGGTGTGCCTGAACTCTCAAGCTGAGACAAGTTAGCTGGCACTGCCTACGACTTAATAGCTTTATTCCAGAGGCAGTGAAGACTAGGGGTAGAGCGGTAGAGCATGGTTGAGGGTTACAGAGGGGAAGGAAAAGAAGGGGGAGCACTAGGCCATATGAAAGGTAAATTGTTAGGTGTAGCATGTCTGGGTTGTGGCCTAGGAAAAAGCCCTGAAGCCTGCAGCTGGAAGATGAAAGTATTCTGTATTCCTCCGGAAAGAAATTGGCACTCAGGCCAACTATGTGTGTGTGTGTGTGTGTGTAAATAAATATCTTTATCAGCTTATGTTTAACCCTACTCTGCAGAAGAGCCCTTTAGTAACGGTAAATTTAGGGACATCATAGTTATCAAAACCAAAAAAGGTGGTAGACAATGTGCCATATGCGTCCACAGCAATATAAAGAGGTTACAATTATCTTTGGTAACCTAGTGTACGTCTGTCTCTCATTGGACAGTAGATCTAGCTGGTGCTACTCTCTGTCTGCAGGTGTGTCCGGTGTGTACTTACGGGTGATCCAGTGGGGCCGGGTGGTCCTCTTGGTCCCATAGGGCCCTGGGGGGAAGAAATGAGACCATCAGAACAATGATGGGTACCGCTGGTTACGATAATTCTGGTTTATATTTGGGTTTTTGTGCGTGTGGGTTCAAGATAACACATAACACACACACACACAGATTTTCCCTCACCGAAAAACGTTCCCGGTGCTACAAAAACACATTGCTGTGCCCCACAGCTACAGAAAAACTCACTGGTTCTGCCTGCCTGTCAAACGCATAAATCGTCTTAAAAATTTCTCTGTCATCCAGCCTCTTCTCTCTCTCTCTAGCTTCTTCACAGTCACTGCCTCTCTCTCTCACTCTCACTCTGAATCCCATTTTTCCCACTCTGTATTCCATAGGTCAAATGTCATAAGCAACAATGCTGCACTCCTGAAGCACTTGAACTCTGCAGGACGTCTACGCAACTGTTCACACCCTCTTAGAGCCCAGTAGGCTAGCAACAACGTTAGCTTACAAAGAAGGCTTTGTCTTTATTGTGCCTATATATGATTGCCAATTATACAAATATAGCTCTTGTAAAAATAAAAAAAGGTCATAAAAGATTACACACGAAAACAGCAGGTGATTTCTTCAACTAAATATGCTTTGACCTTAATCTGCTACGTGATGGCTTATGGTTGACAACACATGTCAAAGCAATTTAGTCCTTCAACTGCATGCATCATTACTCTATGGCGGTAATGGCCAAATACCTCTCTCTCCCAAACACTCATAAAGAAAACCATTAACCATTATATGCCATAGTGAACCGTAGGATATGGTGTCAGTAAAGTTCCACAAAATTATGTTATTTTGTGAAAAGAAGCTTGATAATATCAACTAGTGACACCTCCCTTTTTGGATGAGAACACCTTACTCACACGCGGGAGATTTGGGCTGTTAGCCAAAGAAAACATCCAAATGTAGCACCGCACCGAAGGGGGTGAAAGACTTTACAGAGGGTGTGGAAAGCCAACATCGCAACGGGCAGCAACCTATCAATGGGGCACTATATCCTCAAGTCCGTTTGCATACTGTATTTTTGTTTGTCGATATATTAATGTGTGTGTGTGTGTACATGTGTGTCCATTCGTGTTTGATCCTTGTAGCTTTCACCTTACTGAGAGGACTGTTGTGAGTGGTAGGAAGGTGTAGGGAAATATGTTGGGATATTTAATGAGGTGGGGTGGTTATAACTTTGACTTATTCTGTAGACAGTGAAAGTGCAGTGAGAGAGTCTGGTCATAGCTCCATCAGCCACAGGGGCAGGCAGCCGCCAAGTTAAATCCAGGCTGGGCCTGATTTTGCGGGCAGCACTCAAGACGCACAAGCAAGTGGACAGACAGAGGGCTCTGTGTGTCTAAAAGACACACAGGCTGCCACACGCTGTGGAGCTCTGATAGATTCCAGCCCCCTTCTGGAGTCTCAGACTTCAGCTGGGCTGAGCCCACGCCAAGCTGCGCTGTGGCTTTCCAAAATACTGTAGCTCCCCGTGTGCTCCTCGTCTCTGTGAACCTACCGCGCCAGCTAGCTCACTGGCGGCGGCAGTGGCTTTTCATGGGCTTGAAAAATAATAATGATCAGCGGCTGTTTCCTCCATTTCTATATCCACCCGACTTTAGGCTCCAGGAGAGGTGTTTATTTCCACACTAGGCCTCATGGGCCTGTAGTTCAGCACTGGGGAACGGAGTCCATGAAGTCTATCTCAAGATAATAAATAAATCCTGGAAAAGACACTGCAAGTTGAGATAAGATGATGAGATGATAAGATAAGATGTCGTAGAAGCTGTTGTGGTAGAAGCTGTTGTCGTCATCGCTGTGATTTCAATCCTACAGCTGTGAACAGTAGCTCCCCCTCCTGGTGACTAATGTCCTCTCGCCTTAGCAGGTGTCCATTGTGCAGTTGCAGTGTGTATCGTCATATCATCTTATCATAGGCTCTCTCACCATTGGTCCCTGCATCACGCCCATCTGTGCTCCCCCGGATTTCTCGTCGAATCCGCCAGCCATTTGGGCCGCAAAGTTCTGTTGGAAGTGAGGGAGAAATAAAGGCATTAGGATATAATATGCACACTGAGTGTGACTGAGAAAAATCTTTATTTACATGTTTCTCAAACTCTTTGTCAATGAGTTTGAGAAACATCATGTGTTTCTCAACAGCAGAGTAGAAGGGCATACAGACAAATAGGACGTGATCTTTCTTTCTCTTTCCCAAAGAATCTCGAAAAAGCCCCCTCCTCCGCTGGGCACGTCTAAAGTGACAACCCCCCTCACCCCACCCTTGTCGTGGGACACTTACTCCACCAAGGCCAGGGGGTCCATTAGGTCCTGGAGGTCCAGGGGGGCCGGGGTTTCCGGGGGTACCAGGTTCACCATCCCTGCCACGGGGGCCTGGGCTTCCCTGATTCAGAAAAAGACAGAGTGAGAATAAGAGTGAGAGAGAGAGAGAGAGAGAGAGAGAGAGAGAGAGAGAGAGAGAGAGAGCGAGAGCGAGAGAGAGTAGAGGCAAGAGGTGAGATAAGTTGAGTTTTCTTTCTTTTTAAGCTTCTCTTTATAAGTCAATGCAAATAAATTACACCTGAATTCTTCTGTAATGAAATTAGCTATTCCAAAATACGAGTTCACAGTACAAATTGTTAAGCACTGTATGAATGAACCTTCATGACTAAAAAAAGTATATTTTTTGTCTTTTAGTCTAAAGGCTATTATTGATATATTATTGACAAAAATATCAATTCTATTTTTGGAACTAGGGTAATGAATGAAATTTGACAAAACTGCCTCCAAAAAGTTTTTGGAGGCATTGCCGGCTCAAATCAGAAGACCAACATACCACAGCGCATGTAGCAACAAATGACCCTGTGAGTGAATACTTAACAAGTTCATTGAGCACTGCATATATTGCTATGTTTTACAAACACTAGCTTAATGATGTTATATGACGATGAAGAATACGATAAAATTGCTAGTTGCAGAATAACAGGCTTGAATGTGTGAAATGTTTGATAGACATCTGTACATAAAAAAAACAGTAACTAAAAAAGCATGTGCCATCTGTCTCAGACAGTCTATTGCATAGATACAGGACAGCCACGTTTGCTAGGCCTAAACAAATAAAAACAAAAAATTAACAGTCCAGCTCACGACCTCCTATGTGGTTAAGTATGATGAGAATATCCAACAAATAGCTTACTACTAACAGAACACACTGGAAATTCTCTTGTGTCTTTCTCAATTATATTGTCTGAAAACTGCTTCACTTAAACAATAATTCACACACAACAACACTAAGATAATGGCAGCCAACCTAGGAGCCTCCTAACGCACATTTCCTCAAATCTCTGATGATAAAAGCTGCTAATTAAACCTCCTCCATTAGAGCAACTCTGAGCTGGAGAAAATCCATTTTCACCTCGCACTGATTTATGAATAAACAAGACAACTACACATAAACGCCCTGCCTGCAGCAATTTCACATCCAAGCGTTGTTACATTAATGCAAAGATCAAAGGCCACCCTGTGTAGTAACACTGATTTCCCACGTTGATTGACAGAGGTCCCAGTGACAGCCAGAGGTTTACGTTATCTGCCTCAGACGGCCCCACATCTGTTAAACAACCCAGCCCTCAGCAGACCAACCAGCCTAATAGGAACGGCACATGACTAGTTGGAGTGAGCTGCTGAATGAGCTGCAGACTGTGGCATAGCCCTCCTCACTATCCTTGCCTTCCATCATGTCTAATAGGAACTGCTGTTCAGTGGTTTGGTCTAACGGGGGAAATTACTGTATTTGTGGTAAACTTACCTTCTCGCCTTTGTCTCCTCTTGGTCCTCGGGATCCTTGCTCTCCTGGGGGGCCCTAGGGGACGAAGAAGACAGTGCTTTGTACTCATACCACAATAGTAACACATTAGCAGTTGGCACCATATTCAAAAGTTCAAGTTTCACCACTCTAATATCTAATGTCATCATCTAATATCTATAAGCTCTAATACACAGTTTTGACTAATATATCATTAGATGTACGTCTACTTTATCTTTTATTGGCATCCTATCAAGGCTTTCCCATTTTCGGTTGATGTAGTGCTGAAATGTATACCCTTAATGCCTTATGCCTTGATTATGAAGCAATCAAATTGGCATACATATACTAAGGACTGTATTCTCTGTGCTTTCAGTTAAGTGAAGATATGTTTTATTATATTGGTAAAACTGTGGAAATGTTAAGGGCAGTGCATACCATTGGGCCACTTGGTCCTCTTGGTCCTACAACCTAGGTAGCAAAAGAAATAGAGAAAGACATCCGTTTTGGTAATGATCTTTCATAGGCCTCCCTTGAACCCCCTCGGCCACAAGCAATGAACTTCTTTTAATATAATAACATAACAGCATAAACATATACAGAAAAAAGGAAAAAAAAGGGAAATGAAAAATGTATGCAAGTTTGTATGCATTTTATTAAATATAATAAATTATAATACAAAAAATATTGTACATCCTATAATTAAAGAAGGTTATTACAAAATAATCTCACAACACAGAAGTCTCAGCCCATAGTTTTGGTATACAAGCAGTTGTATATTTCGGTTAATTCACGTCTTACAGCTGATAGAGGGAATGCTGACACACGTTTCTCCTGGACAGTTGTTAATTCCTAATCTCTTTGAGTAAAAACACACAATAAACAATGCCTTCTTATATCCTGCCATGGAGTTCTATTCCCTGAGTAGGGGAAAGTGTTTCCATATGCAGCGTGGCAGAGGCTGGGTCTCTCTCCCCCTATCCCTCTCGGCCTATGGGGGATCTTTAGAGAGGGAGTATACGGAGGCCTTATTGTTCTTGGCTGGCTTCCCGAAAAAGGGGCTAACAGGCCTAACCGACTGAGAAGCCGTTCTTTGACCCAGACTGCCTGCATCCCCCACTACTTTCCGTTATCTTTCTCTCTCCTATTCTCTCTTTCTCTTCATGGTCTCTTTTTGAACTACGCTGTTGTGTTTTCGCTACCATTCTTTCTCCGGCTAATAGTTGGGATGGTGTTTTGATCTCTGTCTCTCCTCTCTCTGTGTGACTAAGGATGCATAGGCTAAAACAGCCTGGGATATTACACAATACTGAAACCCCACTATAAAATTAAGAAAACAAAAAGAGTAGTGTTTCCTGTGACTAATGATTTCCATTTTCAAAGTCATTTGCAAATTACCTAGAAAATGTCCTTGTAGGTATTGAATTAAAATAAGGCAATAACTTACATCGGTAATGTCTCCGGGTTCACCCTTCTGACCCTGGCGTGACAGAAATAAAAGATAATGACACCAATTACGACTGGGATCAGAGACTGCTATCCATGCATAAATTCTACATTTTCAATGCATTGTGTGTCTGGCTTATTTGAAACCCTACCAATAACAGAGCCTGTGGAAAATGGTAAATAGAAAAGTGTGCCCTGCAATATAATTAGGCACATAAATATGGCACACAGCGTTAGGAAGGAAATACCTATTATCTGTCTGACAAAGTTCTTTCACATCAAAGTACCAGCTAGATCCATAAACTACCGGGCTGAGTTTCAGCACTGACATGAGTCTGGGAGAGGTGCATAGTTAATTATGGATACAGTGAAGCTATATTTCTCTCTCTCACACACACACATGTGCGCAAATGCCAACACACATACAACAGCGTCTGTATATCCCAGTGTCTCACCTTAACTCCAGGTACTCCTGTTATTTGGTCAAGACAGGCAGAAGGGAAAAAGATTGTTGGTTAACACTTATTTCACAAATTAAACAGTCATCTTATGACTTTTTCTTAGTTCCTTAGTTCCAGAAAATCAACACTGTAGTTGGCCAATTGTACTTTCATAAGTAAGTCACCCAAAGACCCCATCGGGAGAACTTAAGTGTTGGTTGAGGCACCATGTTAGGGTAGAAAGAAGGTATTATGAGCAGCCAATCTGAAGTATATCTTTACAGTTAGGTAATATCTTTCTCAATGTTTTTATGGGCCAGGACAAGAATGTAAGCAAGCTCATCTTTGTTTCATTGTACTGTACTGTAAGTCAAAGCAAGCGAGTTGAAATACTGTTTAAATGGCATATAACTGGCTGGGAACTGAGCAATGAATGCACGATAAAGCATTTTGTATCAAAACTGATGTTTTGTGGACAGTGACACTTCTGATTTCAGTGATGCTCATCAACGCAATGTCTTATCATTGCATTTAGAGAGTACACATTTTAACTATATTTAACCTCAATATAGCCTTCGACATCAAAGGTCCACAGAGACAATAGACTAGAAATGCTAGACTGCATCTGTTTGAGAAAGGTATTTCCATAATGGCTCCCACATGTCTTTATAATACTGAGGACAGTAGAGAGTATTCAGACAAGATGGAGCCAAGGTGAGCTGTGGAAAACTGATGTTGAGTTTGCATTGCACTGAAATGTAGCCAGGAGTGTCACTGTTACTGCGTTCTTTACATATTTGTTTGTTTGGGGGGCTGAATAACTGTATTCAAATCAAAGGATAACATGTCTGTTAAAAAGCATGAGGGTTAAATATTTAGGCAACAGGATTTAAACTGAAACTAACCATCCTTTGATTTATAGCCATTTATAATATCCTCTCCCCCAAATAAACAACAAGGTCTTGAAGACCTGCACAGTAATTTATTTATGAGAGACTTGAAATAAATAAATTACGACCACTGATTGGAGTCTGGTCAGCAGCGCAGAAGGGGCAACATTCTCCAAATGGGATTTCAGGTTTTGGGCAGTCTTTCAATTCCTCGCAGACAATTTCGTCACACAGTACAGTTCCCGTGTCGCACACACAGATACGACAAGGCTCTGGTTTCCACACATCCTTGTCGTTATAGCGTTGTCCGTCTTGTACACAGCTATTTGGGTCATCCTCTGTGTTTGTGTGTAACATCAGAACAAGTCCCAGGCAGGTAGTTTGTGGGAGGGAAAAATAGATTATACATCAGGCTTGAACAGCAGTCACTGCATTGTTACTCGTAAGAATTAACAGGCAAAATGATATGAAATAATTAAGGCAATGTTTTGATCAGGTGGACATATCAACAGTGTGCTAAAAGAAATACATTGAAAAGCCCTAGGCCGACACTAAAATAAAACAGAAAACACCAAGCGAATGTATTCCTAATATTCTGTTCACCTCGTCAACACAACCTTTATCAATGACAAACTAAAGGCCAACAACTGATTCATGAATAACCAACACAATCCTATAATCACACAACTTGCAATTTCTATATCCTCCACAGGGCGGCAGCACAACCCCATCATTGAGCGCTTCTAGCGGCGCGACAAGGCTCTAAATGACATGCAAGAAAGTTCTGGTGACTTAACGAACCACATGCATGAACTTCTCCCCCCCTCTAATTGCACTTTAAATGTAAATATATGCCTAGTCTACACTGGGAAGACGCCCTAAATAACTGCACATGAAACAGACTTCGCATTTACTGACCACAGGTTATCGGACCACACACGTAAGATAAAAACACGTAACGGAACGTGATGGAAGAAGCAGGGTGTGTGTCAACAGAGGTAAGCGAACCACAGGCCTACTGTATCATGCATGGTCTGAATTAGTCTACACCACAGTTTCATTAATGAAATTTCCACGTGACACATGACTTTCCTGCAGGCATTTTTTATAGACAACATACTGTAACATCTAACACCGCTCTGATTGGAAGCATTGACCCTTCAAGGGCTGAAAGGGGTCGGCACACATCAGGGCTTCAGGGAATGGATAGCTGAGGTGAGGCAGTGAGATCTAGGGAGGGGACAGATTAAGTACAGTAGTTATGTTTACTTTTGAGGACTGTTTAGGTCTAGGTAACCCAAAGGGCCTTCACAGCAATGAATGGGGTCTTTCTGGAACGGGACAGAGTGGGCAATTCACAAACTGTTGCCTTGTACAAACATAGGGCACTTTTTAACCTCGATCTGGAAGCCATGGCTGTATCACGTGCCAGGCAAAACACGTCAGAGAAAGGAGAATGGTCAGCTTTCATACAGATAATTTGCCTTTTTTTTACTAAACAGGTAGATAGCCTCATAACATCTGACATGGGTCTGCATCAAAACAGATGAAATATAAAGGAGTACTCAGCCAAGAGGGATTCCACAGTTACAGCTGCAAGTTGACCAAGGGGCCTTTTCCGCAATTTAACTCCAAAAAGAATTATTATTACAGTAAGCTCCTCTGTCTATTACAATTCTAAATTTGGGTTGCAGGAACAAAATTAAGGATGAAATATTCTGCAGTTGACTGGTTGCACTACAAGGCTTACTGGTGACCTAAAGGCCCTTGGCTCTTTTACACCTGTCAGCCTTCATGCCTTGGACAGTAAGGGACTGACCCTGTCCACTTTGAGTGACTTATTGCCAATAGCCATTTGCTACCCTTTGAGCCTTCTAGGTTGGTGTCACCGCCAGACACTGTGCTCTCTTTAGCACTTCATAGCACGTCGCTGAAATATTTCCTCCAGTTAACTCTCAGGAAAGGAGGGTTTGCATTATGTCCAGGGGCCTGCAACTCTGAAAAGAGTAACCTGAGACTTCCAATAGAACGAACGTTTTTCTGCCTTGGCTTGAAGTTCCCCCCTGTCTGTCTCTCCTTCATACACCAACCCATTTTCGATCTTTTAATTTGAAGCCTTGGTATGTCCTTGGCCTATTCCATACACAACAGTGCACACCTCTCAGTATTACAATAATAACCTTCCCCACCAGTATACAATTATTTCAAGTCATCTTTCTGTCCCTCACCCTGTCTGTTTCCATCTCTCTCTCCTTCCCTCTGTACATCTCGAACTCAATGTACTCTTTGTTGACTGTCTGGTAATCTGCAAGCCAGATGGAAACCTTAGAATCATATTGAATATAATTTCTGTCCCTGATTAAGACCATCACTTTCAATTGCCTCACCCAATATATATTTAAATCAGTTATGATAGAAAGATAACGACATTCCAGGTTAATATTCTATAATTGCACACAGTCTGGTATATATTCAGGTATAACCACAATATCAGGTATATCTTGAATTGATTCAGGATTTACTTTAAAATAATGACCATGACATTGTTTTATGACAATTTCGGTTATTATCGAGTTTTATCGTTCTACTTCAACAAGCCTGGATCCGCTCGTCTCATTGCCCCCTGACAGCAATGGAATGTTAACGCTTTTCACCCAAGGCCCTTGAGCCTTACCACCTTTCGCTGTTTGCCCCCGCCCCCCCTTAATGAAGTGGATCTAGAGTGAAAAAGAGGAGCCTGTCAAATCGCTCTCGGAATGCCTCCAAAGTGGCCACAGGTGTCCTGCGCAACAACTTGACTGAGGGCAAAGCAAAGAGCTGAATCCACTCCTCTGTGTGGTCGATCTAACGCTTGTGACTTTCTTATCACATCTGAATCGCTTATTTAATATGGTGTAATCTTTTCAAATACAAAAATCGAACTATTATCTCTAACAAAAATAACAATAACAACACAATCCATCCACTACTTTTACGCGCATTCTAAAATGATATATTTTCAACTTCAAAACAAATAACAATGCAGATAATGTAGGCACAATCAAAGCACGTAGGCTATTAGCCACAAGTGCCACAATCATCCTATCAGGCAACGACGCACCAACTGTGCGTAAAAGGTATGGAGAGACAATCACGAACAAATTATTTTCAATGTACAGGTGTAGCTTGTAGGGCGACACTGGAGGAAATGTTGACATGGTCGGAGTTTTTCCCATTCATATAGGCTATTGTATAGAAATCACTGTGAGTTTAGCAGTTCATCCAACCGCACTAGATTTTTGAGATAAAGAAAAAAAACAGCCACTTACGGTCATCCTGACATCTCACAACGGCTAAAAGAACGACTTGGGTTGCTACAAGTAGCAATACAGTCCTCGAATCCACAAAGCCGAACATGTCTAGATTTTAGACAGGGCCCTTGGGGGAGAAAAATTAAGGGACGGAGGCTTCTCTCAGTACTTTAGTGTGTGTGTTCCCAGTTACAGAGCCGAACCATTTATCTTTCAACTTTCCTAGAGCGGCAGACCCAGACCCCGGTAGAAACTCAGCACCGACCGCTTCAGGCCAGCCACTGTAGTTTTATGTCCCCGTTACCTTAAATGAATCTTCGTATATTCCTAAATATCAGTCCGGCCCCTTACCCCCTGTCAAGCTGAAATCTGAGCCCGTTTCCCTCCCATTCTGTCGCCCAGGTTCCATTATCTGAGCCGAAGACCACTCCCTCTTCCATCTGAAAAGGGGGACCCAAAAAGTGAAACTTTTTTTTCTCTCCAACTTCACCGCCCTCCCCCACTCTCCTCGCCACATCTCTCATGTGTGCACGCTGGTGCAGAGCGTGCCGTTCTGGAAGGATGTAAACCGTTTAAGATGTCGTGTTCCGAGGAGAGGTTTGCCCAGCATCAGCCGTTTGATCAGCGTTATGTTTAAAAAAAGGCACATGTAGGATCTACCTCTAAAAAACGTCTAAGTGTAGCGATACCTACTTACGGCTTTACTTGTCATAGGTCTACTGTAGGCTTTATAATATCGTAACGTTTTAGTCACAAGAGCCAGACAAGATTACCCAAACTATAAATCGCTTACTTTTAGCTTCCCACTTGCGTGAATATTACACCTGCTATTTGCAAAAGTCATGGACAAAGTGAAAGTCTGTTTAAAGTTACACTATTTGATTGCGTTGTAGCGCCAGCAGAAGAATCTGTTACTTATAGGCTACGTTAAAAAAAAATCTTATATAACATTTTCTTTTATGATAAAAAGCTTCTGTCCCCATACATCATATTAAAAGAAAAATTTCCTTATAATAATTAGCTATCTCAAGATTAGGATGAGGTTGGTTTTGTAAACTAGAATATGGGCTTCTTTGATTTGCTAAAAAGACCTGGAAGCACTGACGTATGAAAGAAAGGTTTGCAGGTTACTCCACCTGGTTTGCCTGATAAGTTGCCATGCCTGGTGTAATGATTAAAGCTAGTGAAGAGGGGAGGAATTTCATTTGTTGCATGAGTTCCTGGGAAGAATCCTTTTCTGTGGGAAAGAAGTTATGCAGAGGTGGAATGTCTACCGCATACAGACCATCACAGTGGACATAATTGATTAAACTGAAATATATTTGGGAATATTAATGTCTGTGGACATATTTAGACATTTAGCATTCTTATTTAATTTTTGTAGAATAACAGACTGGTAAGAAAAGGTGCTGATCTATGTGTATGTTAATGAAAACTAAGCAGGAAGCAGATGAGTATATATATGTCACATTGGAAGACCAGAGTCCCAGGAATGTTCCCTGTAGGTTTCCATGTTATGATTCCATTTTAAGAACAAAGTCTGCCACTATGGAGGGATTAGCATGGACGATCCATAATGCCAAGTGATGCATATGGAGACCAAAATAAATGGTGATGTGGGTTCTGACAAAATGTATTTGGAATTCTGATTATTTGAATTTTAAGTATCTTTAATCTGGTTTGATAAAATGTCCAAACTGGGGTTGCAAACTATGAACAACTTCTTTTTGGAGGTCATAACTCAAACAGTGAAAACCAGTTGTCTATAGAACAATCCAATTGGACCAACAGATTACCTTGACCATGCTTAATGCATATGCTATAAAGCAAAGCCAGCCAGGTATAAGTCATTACCATTACAGCCTGTCAAGTCAACCCAAAACATGCAGAATTCCATCGTACTACTGTGGCAGTGCTATTGAAGTACATCCAAGGCCAGAAAAAGTCTCACCAGGACGCAAGAATAGAGCCCATAGTTAGATCTGGTAGTTCACTTGCGTGGCTCAACACTGTAGAGTAAATTGCAGTAGCCAAGTAAGTGGTCATGGACATGTCACAGTAAGCCGCTTGTACCATATAGCCACAACTCTGGCTATAAATAAACATTTTGGTTTCATCCACTTGTGGGTCCCCAATCCATACCGCTGAACAGGTTGTGACCTGTGGCCTCTAAACCTTCACCCCCATAACTTTATTGGAAACAGGAGCAGCTGGTGACTCCTGAATGTGCAGCTGAAGATCTACACTGCCTCAGCCTTCTTCAAAGAAACCTGTGATTCTCCAAATGGTCGGCTATTTCTACAGCTTTGTTTGAGTCACTTTGTTTGAGACACCTTTAGACACCTTACTTACATTGTGGACAGCATGTAAATGTTTTTTTTTCTATTTAGGAACCATCTTGTTGTGAAACACCTGGAGATACAGTAAGTTGCATGCATCAGTGAATACCTACATAGCAAAATAGCAGGCAGGTACAAGTTTTCTACTCTGGGCAATGGGGATAATAATAAAACAGTAACTCGTCATTTTCTGTTTGGTCAGTTCAGTTAAGTTTGTGTTAATTTGCTTAAAGGTTTACTTTTCATCTTAATGCAGTATTTATTTTACTCTACGGGAGTGAAGATTTGTTTGTGGACTTCTATCTATCAAATTCATTCTCTATTCAGTTTGTTATTGTGGTCTTTGATCTACCACCTCGGCTGGTCCGTTTGCACCTCCGTTGTTACGTGGGCACAAGAGTCGCTCAGAAGAGTCGCTCAGAAGAGTCGCTCAGCCCAGTCTTGACTGTTTTCTGTCTTGGCGCAAAAATGGTGGAATGAGCTTCCTGCTGCAGTAAGGACAGCAGAGTCATTACCCAAGAGACTTAAGACCCACTTCTTCAGAATCCACCTTGGTACCTCGGCCACTGACTTCTCTACCTCATAACACTCCCACTGACTGAAGTTCTTTATGACAATCTGTTATCTTTAGTCTCTGTCCCTTTATTTAAAAAAAATATAAAAAAAACAAAATTAAATGTATTTTTTTCACCTGCTTTGTTGTAGATCGTCTCTTTGCTGGTATTTAGGCTGTTAGCAAGTATTTTGACGATTGAATGATACATTAATAGGTAATGTAAGTGTAAATGTATAGCTAAGTTAGCCCTGGTGATATGCTGCTGTCATTGTTCTGAAAGATTTTTGTTTTCTTACGAACTGGTTAATGACCTATTCATCTACTGACAAATGTACTTGTGAGTTGTTTTGGATACAATCGTCTGCTAAATGCTGTAAATGTAAATGTCTTGGTTGGGGTCATAGTTTTGAGTGTCAGTGTTATCCAATCAGCGTTGCTGATTCCCGTTGGTGGAGTTGGACTCACAAAAATCTATTTTCAACCATAAACCGGTTCTCTGATTTTGAATTTTTTGAATATTTTTAGCCAATGTGTTATTAAGCAATGAACAAAGAATATGTCTGACTTAAGTATAGCAAAACTCACAGTAAATTATAATTGTTTCTGTTATGTGTTCTTGTGGCATGTTCCTAAACCCACTAAAACTGATGTATCAAAGGCCTCAGATCACAAACCTAACAATTATCTATTCATAGGCAGCAGGCTTAGAATAGTAATTTAGTTGCAGAAACTGCTGCTTGGCTGTGCCAGCCAACATTCGTGGGACGAAATGTTTTCAGCAGTTTAAACAAGCAGCCGCATAGCACTGCCAAACGACAATGCCAAACGACAATGCCAAACGACAATGCCAAACGACAATGCCTCCTTAAATTTAAGGTTTAATCAATTTGTTTGAGATATTAATGAGAGAGGCCATCTGCTGTGCACAGATGTCATTTATGTGTTCTTTCAGCGAGGAATGAACAGACCATTTTGAAGAGAGTTCTTTGAAGCCTACGTCCTCGGAAATGACACCCTTCTGAGACTGGCCATCTCTGAGCCCTATTGATATTTCATACTCCTCATCTGAACCTGTATGATTGTGTGTGAGCCTGTGCATGTGCATGCGCAGACCTTCATAAGTATTAGAATGAATCAAAACAACTCAGGTCTTTGTTACAGTAAGGCTAGAGGCCTTAATAGTGTCTTAAACTGCAGTTGTGTTGTAGTGATTCAACATTTCGCTGAACTAAACAATCCCATGGTCCTCCTCCAACAGTGCCAGAGGTGAAGGGTGACAAAGTTCCCGAAGCTTCAGAAGGGATAAGAAAACAAACGCTGGATCTTAATGGATGGAATGTGTGTCATCTGAGTACCACTGCCACAGAGTTTAGTAATTGTTTCTTTCAGTGTGGGAATGAGAGACTCATTGTTTTACACTTCCTAAAACAATTTTAATTAATTTTGAGTTTTAGTTGGAATCAGATGTACCTTAAAGTGAGGTATCCTTGGCATCCGTTAATGGGTGAACTATTTCCAACTGCCATTCGACAATTACAATTACAATTACAATTAGGTCAGACGCAAATTATCCAAATTGACTTACAATTGCCAATCTAAACTGTGTGGCTTTGTAACTATGTGCTACTGAAGGTGCTTTGATGAGAGGGATGGATGATGGGAAGGAATAGTTACTCTAGGTTTATAGTTGAAAAAGAAAATGAGAAAATGAAGGATGGGGAAAGAGTTAAGGTTGTCTGGTGGGAAAACATTTGAATACAGATTCAAGTGAGAGCAGGGGATAGCTGACACTGAGAGTGGACCGGAGACTCAAGATGACAGATAGAGAGAGAGAGTGAGAGAGAGAGGTGCGCAGTGAAATAACAAAAGCCATGACCTCACCAGCCAGGCTGGACATCAAAGACCTTTCTGTAGCAATCCTTTCCTATACTACCTATGACCATAATTACATTCCATTCCATTGCAGGGTGAAACATGGACTAGGTGTCGTCCCCCCTCTTTCCCGCCAAAATGTCACCAGGTTGTTTAAAGGAAGGTACAACCTCTTGTAATGTGTGCATGTGTGTGCACAAGGTGGGGTCGTTTCTTTTTGGGCATTACTTCTTTTAGTGCTCAAAATGTTATAGCACTACTACCAGCACTATTTACCCGCTTCCCCTTCACAAGTCAAAAAGAGAAGGGCCGGCAGACAGACATGGAAACGAGAATGTGGGCCGCGGTGGAAAAGAGAGCAAACACTAATAAACACTCATTGTGCAGGATGTATGTGTGTGTGTGACCAATATTTGTGTGCGTAATGCCTGAGAGACATCCCTCTGTCCAGCTCGGGGTGCATCAGTCAACAACACAGCCCCATCATGTTGACACAGGTCAATGGCCTCCCCACTCAAAGTATACATACCATTTGAAGTGACGGTAGTTGGCGTTCAGTTGTGAAGCCGGGTAAAAGAAGGGACATTGAGCAGTTATGCTTGCAACGCATGAGACCCATACAGGTGAACAGAATATTCCTTTACTGCGGAGTACACATGAGCAAGAAACAGGGGGCTTCGCTTGAAGATGAACTGTAGGTGTGCTGGGAAAGGATGATCGATGTGGATGATTTGGAAGGGAACATTTCTTTTTAGAAAAGGAGAGAAAATCTGGGAAGGCAGCAGAATGTGGCAGCATGTGTGGAAATCTCTTCTAGTAATGGGGGGCTGGGGAGCTCTCTCCGAAATAGTCCAAATCTCTGAAAGAGGTTAGTTTCAGTGGTCCGGGCATGTGTTATTGCAACTCCTCCAGACACTTTGAAAGAGGGGAAAGAGAGACAGAGAGAGAGAGAGAGAGAGAGAGAGAGAGAGAGAGAGAGATGAGGTAGAGGGGTGGGGGAAGTGGAAAATTCAAGCGCATTTGGGAATGTTGACGTCCACATTATTGAACTGCTTCAGATATTTCAGAAAAGTATATTTTAAGTATTTTCTTTAGTCTTATTTATTATCTTTAAAAGTTATACCTAAAGGACCTACTTAAAGCAACAAGTAGTAAAAAAGTGTGTCTGCTTCAATATACAACAGGGACACATCATAAACTATACCGTATGTCTGCATTATTGCATACAAATGAGCCGAGATCGGGAAATAATAGAACGGGAAATAATTCAGGTAGAGAAATAACAAATAACAAAGTAGCACGGCTTTATTGTGCTTTACTTAAACTATAGGAATAATTGTAAACTTTCACAGCTTTCCTTTCAACCCCTCCCCCTTCTCTATTCCTATACTCTTCTCTCACACTCTCTCTTTCTGAACGTGTCTGGTTTGTCTATCAGTGTGATCAGAGTTCCTGCCTCTTGGCCCGGCCGTGGGGAGTTGGTTGGGTTTCAGCAGGGCTGTCTGGTTTCCTGCTAGCAATACATCTGTGACTTCCAAAAGGTCCCACTATTTCATCAGCAAAGGTTTATTGGAACGGTGTGTCTACTGCAGTGTCTGGTGCCCAAAAATAACTATCTCATGGTCTTTAATGAATAGACTACTGTTATTTTACAGTTACAATACATTTTACAACAGTTATTGTAAATGTAGGATTTAATAGTCTAAATTTGTGCTTCACATAGTAGCATATAAGGCTGCAGCCACCCTGCCTGCAGTAACATTTGGCTATTTACACTTTACGAGAGTATACTTAAAGGTGAAAGTGTCCATGAAGGCCCTAGGTTTCGCACCTGCACCAGTTCAACTCATCTGTGCCAAATGCCCTCTTGGGACTTCTAAAAGAATCCGAAGACCTGGAATTTACAGAAGACCTGTAACCCTGCCCTTGCAAAACTTAGCCGACCACATTAATGTTTTATATGTGATAGTCGGCCTAAAATTATTGGTCAAAGTTAGCTTGCTCTCTCACTGTACTACCTCCACTAAATCAAGTATTTAAAAGAATTGTGAAAAAAGTGTGGGTGTGGGTGAGTGCTTGAGGGTGGAGTAGAGAGGAGTGTCAGCCGCTCAGCAGTCAGGTGTGGAACATCAAAGTGAAGTCCAGACACAAATCGAGGAGCATACCTTTAAGGTCTTTTTCAAAGAGAAGGAACAGTGGATGTACAGTATATTTAATATTTGTGAATATTTGCGAAAAAGGGACAATGGCCTTTAGGCCAAAGAGTTACTCCACCTCAATTCACATTTAAGTGATTTGGCACATTTCTCACAGAAATCTCCATAAAGACTCATGGGAACATACTGTATGTTGAAACTACACAGTGCCCTTCCTATTAAGGGCCTAAGCCACAGCACAAAGATGTGCTGGGAGTGTTGGGACACTGCCTCATTGTAATCTACAGTATGTACCGGTAGAGCTGATCCTCATCTGGTAGTGATTCACAGGCTTTGATTCAGAGGGATTTATTGGGTATTTATTGTCTTCAGTGGTGTTTCTTCCTCAGGGAGCAGATCACTTCCCTCCTCCACCCCGAAAACCCTTAATCACTGCAACAAGTAGTAAGGCTGTTAGTGTGACATCATCATGTGACATTTAAACCACCAGCTGAATTAAATGTAAACTAACCTTAAATGCCATCCAAACAACAGACATTTCAAACTATTGTCAGTATTTGATTAGTACACTAAGTATATACAGTACATGTAGTTGTAGTAATCACTTATTAATAACAACAAGAAATCAGACTTTCTATCTTGCTAGAAAGAATGTAGATTATTGCTAGCTACTGTCAGACACTGTAGCATTGTCCAGTTTAAATGTCTTATATTTCAAGTCAAAGCAGTCAAAACAGTCAAAAGACTGGGAGCCATATTGTTGTACTGTAGCCTAATGTGGGCTCTCACTGCCCTGTAGATATGGAGCTCATTTCCTGCTACTGGTCAGCATAACTGAGACCCATGAATAGAGCTCTTTTTAGAGGTGAACAGCTTCTGTAGATGAAACAAGGTGGTAGAACAGACAGGACCGGAGATACAGTAGACCTTACCCCAGGCTGGTGTGTACAATGATAGTATTGTCCATTGTGTGGAGTGCAGTTCTGATTTTACTTGTTTTTAATTTATAAATTTGTTTTTACATACCAATTGCATCACATCCCTGTGACAATTCAGACAATTCATTACATTATACAGCACAGCTTTCTGTACTTGGCCACACGCAGCAGAATAGAACATACATCAACAAAACAATCCTGATACTAAAACTTGTTTCTTCACATCTTGTTTCTGTAGCAATGGATCAATATAATAACCATGGCAAAGATACAGGAGATGAGAATGTACATTTACATTTACATTTACAGCATTTAGCAGACACTTTTATCCAAAGCGACTTACAATTAGTATATTTGTCAACAGTTGAACTGGTTAACCACCAGATTTTGCAAGCAGATAACATTCTTCCAATATAAGCGCAGCATCATGTAACAAGGCTATTTTATCTATGCATTTGCACAACATTACTAGAAAGTTATTATTCGCTCCTCAAACAGTCAATAATTGCAATAATCAAAAGTTATCATCAGTTCAAACAGTCTATAATTGCTAACGACAAAGTGCTTAATATTCTAAGAGCAGATATAAGAGTAGAAAAAAAGATTATTATTTTAATTTGTAATTTTTTTTAAGTAAGGGAGTAAATGAGGATAGAATAAGGATTGTAATAGTAGGATTAATGCTATGAGGTGGAAAGATCGGTGGCCGAGGTACCGAGATGGATCTTGAAGAGGTGGGTTTTAAGCCTCTTGCGGAAGATTGGTAGTGACTCTGCTGTTCTGACCGCTGCAGGGAGCTCATTCCACCATTGCGGCGCCAGGACAGAGAAGAGTCTGGACTGGGCTGCGCGGCTCTTACGCGCAGCTCGTAGCGACGGAGGTGCCAGCCTGCCAGCCGAGGTAGACACTAATGTCTTGAATCGGATGCGGGCTGAGATGGGGAGCCAGTGAAGGTCTCGGAAGAGGGGGTTACGTGGGAGAACTTTGGTTGGTTAAAAACTAGACGTGCTGCTGCATTTTGGATTCGTTGTAGGGGTCTGGTGGCATAGACCGGGGGTCTATCCGGCAAGTAGAGAGTTGCAGTAAGTAAGAAGCCCCATTCTGTTCTTTCGTACACAGTTGCCTGAAGTTCAGGTGTCCGGGTGGAGACCACAGTATCTGGAGCCAACAGACAAACACATGGACAAACCACTACCCAGGTCAGGACGCAATAATGTCAATGTCTACAGTCAACAGCTGTAGTCAGCAATGTAGCCATGCACCTTTTCTCCCTGACGCATTCCTGCCCTCGGGAAGCCGCTAACCAACCCTGCCCCTTCCCTCCCTGTTTCTTGAAGCAACAGCGTCGTGGGCAGGCTCGAGCCCTCCTGGCCAATGGCGGACTTCCGCACCTTCCACCGGCTGTGACGAACCATTGACAGGGGGAGCCGGTCGGTTTCAAAGCAACACAGAGGCAATATTGGAATTCACTTCAAGGAAGTTGAGACAGAGGAGATTAGCCTGGTAAAACCATCCTTGTTTTGCAAGCTCCGCCTCTACGATGTGCATATCAATCTGGGAATATTCAATTCTAAACCGTCAGTTACAGAACCCTCGGCCAATCAGCGTCCTGGTGGGCCTCACACTAAGTCTCAAACAATTATGATGAAACAGATACATATCAAAGGGAGATCACAAACTTTTCAACGAGACATATATTCATCAAATGACAGGCAGCTACAGCAGTCTGTACTTTAACTTACCACACCTACATTTGGAAATAATTATAAGGCTGCCATTCAAATTAATTGGTGTCAAGTTGCAAGCAACATACTGTATTCACATGGCCGTCACACACGCGCACAACTCTCCCTCTAATATAAAGACAGAAATACTACTGTACAGTATTTACCACCTCACCACACATACACACAGACGTACAGTACAGCAGACAGTATAACACACCAAACAAGCAGTAAATGGCTACTTTCTTTTCACTTTAGTAGTCCACCAGTGAGTCAAGCAGGGCAAATGAAAGGCACTGTAGGCTATACTAGTCATTGAATGTAGCAAGTATTCTTGTATATTTTGATAATAGGGTCATGCGACTTTAGGTTTAGCCAATCCACCAATCACAGTCTTGTTTTAGTGGCGTAATAGTAGGGTTAAAGCCTGCCAGTGCTTCAGATGACAGACATTTAATTGAAAACATGCCATTAAGACAAAAAAGTGGCTGCTTTTTTACTTGGAAATGCTTTTTTTCAGGGGTGGCTTGCCTTCAGTCAGTAGCAGTTAGTCAGCAGTCCGCTAAATATGGTTGTTCTACGGACAACTTTATTTGTGGTTGCTGGAACAATCATCAGAAAAGTCTCGCCTTAGGCAAGAAAAAGTTATTACCCCAATCCAATATAGGCCTACTTTCATTGAAGCAATAAACATTTGAGTACAAAAACTTTATATCAACAGGTGCCTTTGGATAAGATCCTCCTAACTAACTAGCTAACTAAGCGTGTGGTGTAAGGTTGTAGTATGCCAATATTTTCATCCTGAGATATACAATAAGGTTGCATAATCACAGGGAAAAGGGTGGCAGCTGTTGAGAATGGAATGTTCCTATAACTGCTTCTGGCCAAAAAAGCATGAACCACAGGAGAGACGTACATCCAGGAAGAAAGGGAGAGAAAGAAGAAGGAGGAGGGAAAAAGACGACAGAGAGAGAGAGACAGGAATGAGAGACGTGAGAGAGAGGGCGGGCATAGCACTAGTTTTTTGCTCCCTTTCTAAGGTGTTGTGGAAAATGAATGGAAACTCTTGGCAGATGTAGATCACGACAGCTTTGAGTCTGAAGTGAATTTGATAGCAAGTTCACCAGGAAAGAAAAGACCAAGAAGAGATGGACCACTCTCTTTTGGAAACCTAAGACACACTAAGAGGTTATATCAGATTGTGGGACAAACTGACTCCTGGTGCCTGAAGCTGGATTGTATTAAAGAAGAAGAAGAAGAAGTGTCACTACACTGAAGTTGAAGTTGACCCGATTTTGTGAACAATAAAGGCACTGTATTTCTCTCCACCTTCTCTCTCCCCCCCAGAATAAATAGTGTGGGAGAACTAAGGCTGAAGCCCCACGAAATTGTGAATGATCCTCACTCCACGGCCGTCTTGGTTTCCATCTGGAATCACTCTCTGTACTCGACAATCCAAAAAATAAACACTTTAGTCTTCTGTTGTCAGTCAGCACATCTGCTATGCCCCACCACGTCTAAAGAAAATAAAAAAATAAGACAAAGGAATAGAAAATCAGTGAGTGGACAGATTCAGGTTTCTCAAGAGTCAAGAGTTAATGCAGGTGCTAACAATGAATTGAAACATTTGTTTCAGGACAGAAAAGTAAAAACCCAGCCCCCTCCCAAGATGCATTGCCTAAACCCTCTCCTCTTCTTCTCTCCTCTTGCCGTGGTCCAACTACTGTTTCATCAACACGGAAACATGTCCACCTTGAAGAATGTCACAGCGATGCCCTGTTCCGCCACAGAGCAGATTTGCTTAAGGACGGAGCTTGTATTAAATTATATGGTGGAAGCCCTTCTCAGACTGGCTGGTCGCAGCCCAGATCCCCCAGCTGAATCAATAGAACCCAGCACCATCACACACGATGCTCTCATGACCCCCGAACTAATATACTGTACACACACACACGCACGCACACACAGACACTCTTTTTAGTGCATGTATAAAACATTGCAATGCATTCTGTATCCACAATGCGCACACACACACTCTCTGTCTCTCACACACACACACACACACACACACACAAACACACACACACACACACACAGACGCTAACACATCCAAGCCACCAGACTCTTCCCAAACACGCACATTCTTCACACCTTAATGAGAAGCTCAGCCCCGTCCTCCCACTGCCCTTTGCTTACACGAATCCCCTTCGCTTCTCTGTAGCGCATCAGATTTGCCACACGGTCGATCACATTGTTAAGAAATATTGCACATTTCACACACTTTTTAAGCGTTTTGTTAAATAGAGCCTTTTTATCTTTCTTTAGTTCTGTTTCGCCTTGATATTCTCTTAATATTAGAATAATAAACAGCAAAGGGCTCATCTAAATCAGGGATTCCACCTTCTGACATACAGTAACATTGATTGCAATTATACTTTTTAGCGTGTGGAATGTCTGTGATAATTGGTAAGGTGATCTTATGCTAACACTGTTAGCTAACATTGTCATTTGTTAGCAACTCTCCTATTACTGTAAAGCATTCCTTGCTTTAGTTCCTTGCCACATCCTCACCATTGTTACAGTAGTGCTTGAACTATGGGTCATAAGGGATAGGCCACCGTTGGTGTCATAACCATGTCAAACTTAAAGTTACCTTGTAAGATAGGCTACAGTGTAGTGTATTAATGCAGTGGTTTTGAAACCTCCTTTTCAATGTGTGGTGTATGCATGTTTATAGCATATTGTTATGTTTTTGTTGAGGAATACAACTGGACGAAGGTCATGCACACATTTTAGTGCAGGGAAAAACCTCTGCCCCCTTGTTACCATTTTACTATAAAGTGTAACCCGAGGAGACGTAATTTACTGATAAATATTGATAAATATTGATTGATGGACGATATAGAATTCAATACAATTCAATTCAATGACAAACAGGGATTAAGAGACATACTGTATATTTCCAGACGTTTAGTGAGCCAGACTGTGTGGGGTCTGGCATAGCCTGGATGAAATCTGCCTACAGGAAATAGCAGATTCTGCACAACAGTAAGTACAGTACAGCACAGCAGTACGCCTACATTCATAAACAAAACAACACACACACACACACGTTAATCTAATCAGAATGTTTTGAAAACTGACACCAGTCTAGACTGCTCTCTCCACCCCCTTCCCAGCCAACCATCCACCCCTCTTTTTTCCCCTGCTTCCCCTCCCTCCCTCCCTGAGTGGAGGTGAGTATTTCATGTGTCTCGGTGTGTAATCTGGCCGAGAGTGGGCCACATGGCCCTGGGTCTCGTAAGAGGGCTCCCTCTTTTCACTGCCGTCTAAGCCTCTGAGGAATGCCAAACTCACACACACAATGATTGTGCACGTGTGTCTGCTCGTGTGTGCGGGTGTGCACGCCCCTGTCTGGGGGCATGAATAGTGGTCTGGGTGATCGGACGGTCATGGGTTCGACCCCTAGACTTGGCCTGCCTGTTAGCATCATTGAGCAAAGTGCCTAACCCCTCGCTGCTCCTTGTAATACATGTAATTGTACTCATTTAAGTCACTTTGGAGATAAGTGAATGACTTAATTGTAAACAACATTATTGTTAATGACAGTTCGTTTTGCAATGCCGACTGGACTGGCACATAACCAGGTGTGTACATTTTTACTGCACTAAAGCTGCAAACAAATTTGTCTGGTGATCTTGGTCAAATGGGTCAATACAGCCTCTTTGTCAATGTCAGAATCTACAGTATATCTGCTTCACTACAATTTTAAATGTAATCATTTATCCAAAGTGACTGATACTAATGTTAAATAAAGTACTGCATCTAGGAGGATTTAGGGATTAGAAACCTTGTTCACAACTATTTACACGTAGGCCCATGTTGGGGATCAAACCCAGAAACATCTGACCACACCATTTAGGAATACATCTTCAGAATCAGAATCAGAAAAAGCTTTATTGCCAAGTACATTATTTATGCATAAAAGGAATTTGTTTTGGTGTTGTTGGTGCATATCAAACGTTCTCTAAATATAAGAAAGATAAGAAATCAAGTATTAAAAATATAAACAATATAAATATATATACACAGTATATAAGTAAAAGAGCCGTACAGCTGAGTAAGTATGGAGAGTGTCAGGGTGGGTTCCGGATTGGTCTGTTCTTGTGGCATGAGGTTTTGATCCTGATGGACCTTAGCCTCCTGCCAGAGGGGAGTGTCTCAAAGAGTTTGTGACCAGGGTGGGAGGGATCAGCCACAATCTTTCCTGCACGCTTCAGAGTCCTGGAGGCGTACAGGTCCTGGAGCGACGGCAGATTGCAGCCAATCACCTTCTCTGCAGACCGAATGACACGCTGCAGTCTGCCCTTGTACTTGGCAGTGGCAGCAGCGTACCACATGGTGATGGAGGATGTGAGGATGGACTCAATGATGGCTTTGTAGAAGTGCACCATCATTGTCTTTGGCAGGTTGAGTTTCTTCAGCTGGAAGTACATCCTCTGTTGTGCTTTCTGCACACTGTGTATCCACAGTAAAACATAAATGAAGGTGACAGGACAAAGCGTGAATTATTTTGTAGGGGTGCTCACCAGTGTGCTGTTCTGATGAGGTCAGCGGTCTGGATGTTTTCTCAATATCTAAAGGAATTACAAATGAATATTCGTTGTGACAGCACCACTGTTCCCTACATGAGTGGTTCTCAAACTTTTTTACTTAAGAACCCCAAATTAATTGAATGTAAGCTGGACATGCCATCATTATAATCAAAACTAAACAGCCAAGATAAATGTAATTGTTCCTTTAATTATTTTAAGAAGGTGGTAAAGGAGGTCATAAAGTAAAACATTTTAAAACAAGAGAGACTATTCCACAGTCTTGGGGCCAATACAGACACCAGAACCTTGTACCTGATACGGTGGGACAGCTCGCATCCCTTGGCGGGTAGACCTTTGGGGACGGCCCGTGCCGTGGGCGTACAGTGGAGTACTCCCGAGGCGGGTCACAACCGCCATTTTGTAAACCACTGCTCCATACTGCAGCTGGATCCCGTTCCCTCACCTGGTTATATGTGCCCCTGGTGCTGTTTAAAGAAGTGTGCAGGCGGTGGAATGTCTTGAGGAAGAGCACTGGGGCCGCGACTACACCTCCACCCTTCCCTCCATCCTTCCATCCCTCCTCCTCACGTTCCTGCTCCAAGGCCTCCGTTTCTCCTCAATGGTCTTTTTGAGCGGAGCTGTTTGTATAGAAACACGAAACTGTGGCCCTGTGGCAGTGTGTGCGTGCATATCTGTATGTGTGTGTGCATTTTTTGTACGCGTTCATTTGTTTGTGTGTCTGTGAGTGCATATGTGTCTATTTCTATGTGTGCGTGTACATGCGGAGTCTGTGTGGTAGGGCGTGTGCTGTGCTGTGCGTGTGTGTGTGCGTGTGTGTGTGTGTGAGTGTGTGTATGTGTGTGTGGCTTGAGTCTTAAGGTGATCCTGGTGGCAGCGTGTGGTGCGCTGACACAATGGCTCTCTGTGTGGAGGACCTGAGGAATGCTGGTGGATGGCGGGCCAGCCAGGAGCAGGGCAGGGCAGGGCGGGGCAGGGCAGGGCGAGGCGGGACGGGGTGGGACGGGGGGAGGTAGGGAGGCAAGGAGGAAGGAAGGGGAGAAGGCAGTGTGGAGAGAGGAAGGGCGGGGGTGCGTTTATTTTTGGAGACGATGAAAAGATACAGAAAGAAAGATAAAGAAAGATAAAGAAAGTATCAGTACTTGGTGAGAGATGAATGGGTGAGGTCAAAGCCAAGGAGGTGGAGGGTGGGAGGTCTTGGTTTAGGCGATGGGGGGGAGGCGGAATGGGAGAGGGGGTCGAGCTGACAGGGAAGGGGGGACATGTGAGGTCTCGACTGTTGGCTAACATCCTGTTGTCTGCTGTCCTGAGCTCAGTCTACAGTAGTCCTGTGTGAGGGGGGTGGCCAGCGGATTAGTCATGGAAAGGCTTCTGGTTTGAATCCTGAGCTGAACGTGTAAAATCTCGAGCTAGATGTGAGGTAGCAACCAGAGGATTTGTGGATCATATAAGATGCCAGTTCCTCCCGCTGTGCCCTTGAGCAAGGCAGTGCAAAGCAATCCAGAATGTTCCCTTGCTTTAATGTAGGGTCCCACAATAGTGAAATAATTCCTCATTCCTAACAAGCAATGAAGCAGAAAGTAGCATTTTTTTCAACGTTGCGTTGACCACTTCCTGGTAGTATGCCTTCTTATGTCATTATCGTATTTCATCTCCCACAATACAGACCCAGCCACTTAAAATTTTTCAAGATACTGTATATGTGAATTTTTAATCGTGAATGATATGTGTGTGTGTGAATTTGTGACATTTAGGGAAATACAGTTAGGGTTAGGATATATTTCATAATGTTATATTTGAGGGTATGATGATGTAATGAAGAAGTGAGACTTGCAGGGCGGGAAGAATAAGCGAGAACGAATATGAAGAAAGAGGCGCTGAATAAAGTTAAGGAATGATATTCTAGAACCGGGGTCCTTGTTGGAGGGGTGCCAGGTCCTCCATTGACTCTCCCAGGTTGAGCAGGTTCCAGAGGTTTGAAGGGAGGCAGGTTCTCGGCCGGCTGACCTTCCAGGGGCGATGTGAGGAATGTGGAAGTCAACGCCTCATTTTAAATGAAGACGGCAGTGCGGAGGTGAGGTTACTCCAGGTGTGTCCAGGCTAACTGGGTCCCTGTGTCGAGCTGAACAGTAAGAGACCTCAGAAGGGTGAAGGTGTTTGCAACATCTATGAAAATAACCACAAATGTGAAACATTAGTGTGATTGTCTGGATTTGTCTGTGTCATCAAGCATTATCTCTATTATCTGTTAGATAATAGATTAGATAATAGGTTAGATAAAAAGCTGGTCCTTTCTATACGGGCTGCTTCTCTTTACTGTAGGGTTTAATTTATAGCCCAGATAACAGTTGACCACATGGCAGCCACAGTACAATGTACACAATCCTTCTTTTTGCACTTGACAGTCATGAGGAAGTACCTGTAGAAAGATATACAGTACATGTAATTGGTAGATGATACAGGACAGATGAATTAAGAATCTGATGGGTGAATTTCATATTTGCCTACACTTTTATATCTACATGATTATTATTTTATGGGAAGATAAGAGAATATTCTGTATTCAAACACATTGGGGTTTCTTCAGAAGTCTAGGTATCTGGCCTGTTAAAACCTCTCTGGTGTGCATTAACATTTTAATAAAACACAATAGAAAAACAAATAGAAAATTACATTAATTCCTACATTGACTAACAAAATAGTATTAATAGTATCACACATTAACTGGAGTGACAGAAAACACAGCAATTACAACTTAGCTTTTATCCAAAGCGACTTACAATTACGATGCTATTACATGGAGCAGATAGGGGTTAGGCATCTTGCTCAAGGATGCTTACAGGCAGGTCCACTCTGGGGCTCCAACCCACGACTTTCTGGCTGGGAGTCCAACACTTAGACCGCTAGACTATGCTGCTCCCGGCACATGTCGTTACTTGAGAATAGTGGTGAAAATAATGCATGGCAATCAGTAATCCAGCCTAACTCATCTGGTGATAGACGCGTCCCACCTACAGGCCAGACCTGGGCTTTCTATAGCCAGACAGGAAATCAGGTCACTGGGCCAGGAGAGAGACCAAGGACAGACAAAATAATACTGTTTCAGCAGCACTCAGAATTAATATATCACACATGTTGTTGAGATTACTCTTACAGTAAATACTTAAGATAAAATGAAAATCAAATATGTTTCAGTGTGTTTGTATTGTGGTTAGGGTTGTTCCTGTTTTGTGAATATGAATCTTTCATACAGAAAGATGTGTCTGTGAGTGAGAGAGAGTGCAGGACGGAAATACTGGAGCCTTCGGAGGTAATTTATACTGTATAAATAGCCTATGTGAATGTGTAATAGCAGGAGAGAGAGAGAGTGAGCAAGCAGATAAAAGAGAGGGATCTACAAATAGTTGCACTTTTGGAGCAGTACATACCATATAAATGGTCTGTGTGTGTGCGTGTGCCACATGCGCAGTTGAAATAGCCCCCTTGTGGCAGACATGCGTCAGACTTCTCTTCTCTGCTGAACCTTGTCAGCAAAAGCATGGCAGTTCTCTAAGCGCATTATGGTGCACAATTAAACAAAATGAAAAAGGAATTTAACATCCCGCCAGCAACTTAGACTTGGCCAGAATGTCGGCTATTATTGTGTGTTTTTAATGGGCTTATTCCAGAATAATAGGATCACCTAATACTCACAAAAGGGGATTTAAGCCTTGAGAGGATGCTGTTTTTGAAGGCAGTTCTTCCAGACTTAACAGTTACAGTTTTTAAACCTCATTCCAGAATATGAAAGACATTTGAACCTTAACCCTAAAGCAGGGAATGCTATAATCTGTGGCCCATTTACTAGCACCATAACCCTGCATGTGGAGCACAACCTTATATTCTAGTGTTTGGAGTTTCTTTTCATCAGCTAATGCTGACAATATGGGGCCGTAAATGACTCCTCTTGTGTCTTCCTGTTCTGCTCTTAACATCTCAGGTGGTAACAAGCTCAAAATGACACAAGCGTTTACAAAAGAAGTGTCATTCCCATATATTTCCCCTCAAGTGTGACGCCAAACAGCTGTGGTCCACACCTTACATCTTTCAAACTCCAACAAGGGCCCTTGCAGTCGGATAGGTTAGTGCTCACAGCTTAAATCACCTGGTGGCATAGGTCCAGTATATAATGTCAGCCATGTGTTTAATGGCTGCTCTGTTTACCAGCAGTAAGTCAGGCTCGCTTCCAGAAACGTACATGGATACAGGCGGAGTAGACCACACGGAGCATTGGACAATTAGAAGCAGAATGATTAGATGAAGTCTTGAAATGATAGCAAAGAGGTAACAGACAAAAGAGACCATTTTTCATTTTAAAGGCTTTGATGTGCAGGACTAGTGTCATCAGACCATTCTCTCTGCCTGGACCCCCTCCCTTATACAGTTTATATATAATAATATACAGTTTAGGAAATATGAGGAAATGGAACCAAGAATAAGCAAACTAATTTTCACATTTTTGGTTAAGCAGTTCTTTAGATATTGATCATATGTCAATTGTAGCGCCCCTATTTGGACGATTTGTGTCAAAATTGGTACATAGCTTCTATGTGCCATTATGAATGAGCCTGTCAAGTTGAATAAAAATTGAAATTTTACATTGACGTATATTGACAGCTGAAATTTGATTGGCTGTTGGTGGCCATTTTGAAGAGCAAGCCAAGCATTTGATTCAGGACATTCCAAGGAACAGGCTGAAAAAAATATTTTTCAAAAATTCCATACAGAGCCTGAGATATGAACCAAAACGTAAATGTGCTTATTGTAGAGCCCCCTTTAGTCCTGACGAGGTAATTACAACTCTGTGAGGTCGCTGCTAGCCTTTAAACCTACATACCATGTTTGGTGCCTGTGGGACTTACAGTTTTTGCTCCCCAACTACTTTTAAACGAGGGAAACATGATGCATAATAATAATCCTCACAAAAACAATAGGGTTGCAGCAGCTTCGCTGCTTGGACCCCTAAATATCAACATTTTCAGTGATGATCCTATCACCTACAAATACGTTGATTGACATCTTTGGCACCACCCACCATTGACTATTTTGAATGAAGGCTAGTCACATATAACCGACAATTATTTCAATCAAATATAAAGGGTTATTACTGTAAGACCACCTCAAGCATGGAAGCTTTACCTTATTTTGCAACATAAAAGTGCCTTAGGGTAATATCACTGTTGTAAAATTGTTATTTTTGCGGGGGGAGATGGTGTCATTATCATGTGTCCTGAGGGGGCAGGCTTTGGAGACGGCAGAAGATGAAGTGGGAAATATGAGTGGGAAATATGAGTGGGTATGAAGGATGACATGCATTTCCTCTCTAGGTTTTAAGTTAGTTTCCAGTGATCATACCCCCCACCCCACCCTTAAAATATAATTCTCAAAAATTTGAATTCTCCTATTCAATTTTTTTCAGATATTTCTAGTCAGCATTTATAATTTATGACACCTATCCTTTTTGCTTTATCAAGTAAACTAGGTTCCCATGCAGAAGTCTGACTGTGTGAATCAACTGTTTTGAGCAAAATGTGACTTACCCTAGACAACACAAACATACTTGCTCCACCAGCACAGCAAATGTTTGGTGAAAGTTTTAGTACTAATGTCCTTTCCTCCGAATTATTATGCGAACCACCTGTTACAGAAGAAAGAATAAATGTTCACCTCGGATTTGAATAAAAATGGGCAAACCATAAACACAAATGACAAACACGACGAAAACCTGATAGATTTTACCGCTTATAAAATTATAGAAAATTGTTCTTTCAAAATATCATTCTACCTTCTCAAAATCAATACCATACAAGAAAGCTTGTGTGACAAGCAATGGTTCACATACGTCCTTGACCATACAAGTAACTTCACAACCCCGTGCATACTTTCCTACATCTCTCCACAGGCATCACTCTATAAGAGCTTGCTTGTTAGGTTATTTAGAGAATCTAGACTACTCTGCCAGAATGAGCGGTTGCCCAAGTGGAACGACTGTATGTATAGTGACTAGGTAGGTAAAGGTTCGTACTGTGAAGAATTCTTCGCATACAGACAGTGGGGGCTTTAAGTGTCACAGAGAACAGGCTAAGGTACTGTAAATATTGAATAGGACAAGGTTCTGATTCATGCTAGAGCCCTGAGCTGAATTGCCAAGTTCTGCAGCAAACAATGTACAGTGCAATGAGAAGGATACATTTTACAAATTGATAATTCAGGGCCAGTGTTCAATCCCCATTGCTGACCATATAGTTCACCAAGTATACCCAACTCTATAGAACTGTATATGCAATGAGGTCATGCTCTGCTCAAGTTGGCTCTATCTTTCTATCTTTCCCACATCAAAATCTAACATCAAATATGTACTCACTTCGTGTCAACACAAATCAAGACATTTGATAGTGGAAGAAATTATCTACAGATTGATTATGAAAATAATCCTTAGTTGCAGCCCTACTAAGGACATTGTCTTTGCACATTTTGATTTGAAGAAATTGAAGGAATGGATGTGGAAACAAATGATTTAGAGATTTCATTAGTTTGAAAATGAACAGATCTTTGTAGTGGACTGTTATAAACCCCACTGTATATAAATACCGCAATCGTTTTTCCAACTAAGAGGAAAATTACTTTGAATGCTTCCTTTCCCAAAGGAAGAGGAGAGGCATGCGCACTGCTAGCCCCGTCGACTAAGCGATTCTTTGTGTTTATTTATTGAACAAACATAAAGTAAAAACTAATGATAAACCTGCCACAGCTTGTTTTTCAGGGTTTACAGTGTAAAATATTTGCTCCCCACATTGGCTAAATTCACCAGATTGGTTGACATATACAAAGAATGAATAAGTAATAGGAGGAAATCAATCTTCTCCCATGAGTGTAGTGATTGTTCTGAGAGTTACGTCAGCCTGATAGAAAGCCAGTGTTTTGTGGCTGGTCTGGAGCTTGAGTTAAACCTGCCATTTTGGCAGCAAGCAAGCACCTGCTTTTCCTTTAACTGTGCACACATGCTGTAACGGTGTGTCCTAGAGTGGCAAGAGTAAATGCGAGCCAGAGGAAAAACGCAGGCAGACGTAGAGGCGGTGAACGAATTAAGTGTATTTTAATAATCCAAACTAAACACAACATACAGGAAAACAATGACCGACAGACATGAGCGCTGTCGGGGAAACTTAAATAGTCCCAAACCAAAATCAAATTATAGAAAGCACCTGTGGGGTAATTATCCCTCACAGGTGTGCGGCCAGGACGGGAGTCACGAAGCGTGCGCGGGCACCAGCGCACGCCGATCTTGACACATGCGTGTTAAAGATATAAAGTAAATAAAGATATAAAGTTGATAAAGTCTACTTACTGCAAGAGCGTCATGCGAAAGTGACTCACTGACAGCATAGTGCTCCAGCCCTGTGACAAATTACTGGAGATTTTTAGAATATCATAGCGATTTGAAGATATGATAGGCCTACATATTTTTATTGCACAATGAGGATTTTGGTTTGTTGCTTGTAAAGTAACAGTATAACATTTGAGAATAATGTTTTTATTTTCATATGTGAGTGTGGGGTAAAAGAAAGAAGAACATACTAGAAGCTAGAAAACTTTCCTAAGGAATAATTTATATTCAATTCATCACAGCTTTTTAATTGATCCATTGAAGCAAATAAATGAGCAAATCATGTAATAAGAAAATACTTTGTTTTGTTTTTGGTTGCTGCATTGTAAAACATGCATGTCAAAATAGGAAGAGGAGACAGTGTGTGTGTTTTTCCTTGCATGTGTGTATGTGTGTGACAATGAGGGTGGTCGTGCTTGCAGCTTCCGCAGCATGGGTGGTGGGTAGAGGTGTGAGGGCTGGGACTATGAGGGGTGTAGGATATCCATCCATCCTTACAGTATAATTGACCAATGACACAGAAGGGCTGTGGAATCTGCTGGACTGTTGACATTTGAGCCGTCCTGTTAAGAAGGGTTGAAACAGCTTTGGCATACAACATGTCTGCTTTTCTCACAGTTAAAATAAAGGTCCGTTAGTTTAATTTGTATGAATTTTATGTGATTTGGGCTTCAGATTTTCACTTAGAGTACTTAGTATTTTGTGTACTACGATACCTGTAGTTGTCACCTGACTAGGTAGGGGGTAGATCATTGTTTATAATCACATCATGAACTTGCCTCTGTTGGGGAGACAGCTGCACGATGCAGGTGCCCTGCTGATAAATTGATGTACAGCAGCCACTCCACCAGAAAATCTAAGAAAGAAGAGAAGGCAGGGTCAGCAGCTCAATACACTATAACGATGGAAACAGTAAAACAAGGTCAGGAAAGCAAATGAGTTTTAAGAAAGCTTCACTCTGTTGTTTCAGCAGATTTTTCACTCTGGAAAAACCAAAACAGCTCAAAACAATCTGGTACACCCAAAGTAAACCAAACCAATATAAATCTTTCTTGCCTCCATTGGAGGGGCTTAGGAGAATAAAGGACAATAAACAGACCCCCCCCCCCCACTAAGGGTCTATACAACAAAAGCAAATAGCCCTGGCCTGGCCATAGCTGTATTCACCGTCAGCTGGTTCCCATTAGAGAGTCTTTGTGAAGTGCTATTTCTTCCCAAACAAACCTTATCTCTGTTTGTCTCCATCTAACCTTTCTGTACTTTGGTCATGTTCCTTCAACTAATATCCCTGGATACACAACAAAGAACTTAACAACTGGTGACCTCTCTGGCTATCACTATGGCTATTGCCATGTCACAGGTGTGTAGATTTGGTTCACTTTAGAATATTTGAATGGAGCCATCAATTTAAAGGTCCCTTATTGTAAAATGTAAATTTTTTAAGTTGTAAGATTTGTCATTTAAATTTTTTTAATTCAGCCAAAATTCCTCTCTGAAAATAATCAAATGTGTTAAATAGATTTGGGCCCCAGTTGCAACATCATTTCTGGATTTTGACCAATTATCTCTAACTTACTCCTAGTCAGATAGGCAATCAATTTAGGTCATGTAATAAAAACAGCACAAAAACAACGGAATGTTCAGTTAGAAGGGAGAAAAAGTCCTAAATGACAGGTGGAAATTGGAACGATATGGGGCCTTTGAAGAAGTTTTTTAATGCACATAATTAAATACTTTGAAATTACAAAATAAAGATAATGTAATGTGATGTGAATGGAGAACATCAAACAGACCGGGGTTTCTCAATGAAGAATGGTTGACATATGAGGGATGAAAACACAGAGCGCTTTCCTCCTTTGCATCAAATCAAGTTGGTCATGCCTGCAGGACTGAGCAGCCACTGTTGGGCTTTTGCTCCTGGGTCTATCTCATACTTCCCATCTGGGAGAGAGAGAGAGAGAGAGAGAGAGAGAGAGAGAGAGAGAGAGAGAGAGAGAAAGACTAGAATACATTTATTGCAATAATTTTGTGGAAATAGAGAACTAGGAGTTTAAATAAATACAGTAGATAAAAAACAAAAAGAGTAATTTTTTTGTTTGCAAGGTGGGGGGGTTGGTTGTTGCATCGGTGGGTGCATGTAGCTCAAAGGCCAGACCAAATCAACATGAAGGCAGTCCTACTGACAAAGTTGCCATTCATGTTCCAGGAATGAAAAACCTTTCCTCTCTACACCAAAAAACACAGAAATGGGAAACCTGCAAAAACAACAGCGAGAGAGAGCATCAAGAAATGCATTGCAAGGAGGAAATGAACCGCCCAACCGTATTTCTTCATCGATAGACAGATCATTCCTGACCGGAATCTTCCGCCTATCTAAAATCAATATACATTTGATCTTATTTATAGCTGTGAGATCACACCAACTGTATCATTGCATTGCGTGTAACACAACTGATTCTGTCATTACAGAACTTACTTCATCGTTGGTAGTGAAGTGACAACCGGCACTTTCAGGGAGGCCAGAATTCAAAAATCATAATGTTTTTTTACGGCTATGATTGGATATAACTTTTTTATATAACACAAAATAGTCGATTATTCTATTCGTTTCTTGTAATTATATTTTATTTAATAATTATTTCTTGCTAGCCTCTAGCTAGTATAACATCACTTCCACTCAGGTCAATGCAAAAAATCTCATGCGTATGTTTACACATGCTTCACCTGATACAACACAGAGTTACATTGAAAATGAATTCCCTTGGGTTCACTTTGTATGTTTATGAGGTGTGAGCTGGTCAAACGGCAGGACATACAATATGCTTTGTATTGTGCTTATTTAAATACGCTCAAAGTAAAGCAGGCCAACATTAATAATGTGCTAAATTTGGTGAAAGTAATGCAAGCCAGCAGTGACATGCAGGCCATCCATTACACTAGAGCTCAGTCTTTCTAACCCTTTATCATAAAACTTAGTGAAAGAATTAAGGCATGACGATCTTACTTTGACCAATGGTACTGTGGTTTTTTACCATTCACAGGTGAATATGTGCAATTTTAAATGAGAAATAAAAATGACACATTACAATCTAGAAAGATTGTGTTAACATAGGTAGAAAATAGATTCACTGTCAGTGAAACAAGACCATCTCACAATACTCACACTGTATTTGTATAATAGGTTACATATAAGCACATGTTTTAGTTTAAATGAGCACCGGATGTGTAACATTCACATTTTATTTAAATCAAAGCTGCTATTGCTTCTTCATCTAGTTTGCAGAAATCTTGTTTGTCTTGGAACGTCTCTCTCTCAGAAAGGGAGGAAAAAAACTAAGATGAAAGGCTCATCAAAGGCGGGAAATGGCTTTGGATCGCCTCTGAGCTTCCGATTGGCGCATACAGTATCTTGTATTAGAAATACTCTTATTTATATATTTTCATTGGTGTCTAAGCCTTGAGTCTAGCAGTAGTGAGTTTGGACATCCTGTTTCCTGAGGGAAAGATGTTTTGCACTATATTCTCTGTCCTGGGGTGTTGCCTGGAGAGCTCGGCAGATTTGAAGGCCAGGACTGTATGAATGTACTGTTGATGTTTGTATTATACTGTAGTGTGTGTATGTGTTTTAATTGGCCATGAGATGAAAGTGTAAAAGCACAGAGAAAGTGACCAGGTAAGTATATCTAATCTCTATGGGTTAAGGAGATATTGACATATTTCATTTGAATCAGTGCTCAAAGACAAAATAATAGACATACAGTATAGGCCTATGTAGATGCTGTTTTCTAGTTACAAATATGAATGCCTAATTGATCAAGTGTAAATTGTACTGTTAAATGCACAATACTAGTTGTGAGTGTTGCTTAAAACCTGGTGGGAAAAAAACACACAACTCTAAGGCCCAACAAAATATATTTATATGAAATGACACATATGAGCTTTAAGTGGTCATATCTGAACAAACTACACACAGGCTAAACTTCACCTCTATCCTGAAGAAAAAGGAATTTTTTGCCTATTTGAATTTAATGATTTTGTGCAGTTCCTCAGTTGTATTGCGCTGACAAACTATCCTTCACTTTCTCCGTAGTTTCAAAAGACCAGGGTGGAGAGAAAGGAATTTGATAATTTGTGTGGGTGGTGCTGAAAGGGAGAAGGCAGCTGGGCTATAGGTTACAGGATTTAGCTGTGGAATGACCGAACATTAGTGACATGCCCCTCTGCTGGGACAGATATGTGAGGTAAAGTCCAGCTTGTAACACAGTTAGGTTATTATGCAGACGCTTTTATTCAAAGTGACTTACAGTAAGGCCAATTACAGTACAGTACAGGTATTAAGGCGCAGGTACAGTACAGTAGGAGTCAAGCATATTGCTCAAGAATGCTTACAGGTCCATCATCCTAACCAGTACCCATGCTGACCATTTTAGAATGGTCTCAAACCACTCTAATAGACACTGACCACTGTTGTTAAGACTTGTTAGGTCTGACATAGGTGTTAAAGTGAGCTTGCGTTTCCTAGATGAATCATGTATTTTACAGAGGACTGGTGATGCATCTATCTTCCGTAAAATAAGAATAACATAATAAAGGAGAATGTCCTATAGACATGAGGCATGCAAGACATTTTTTTTTAATGCCTGGACCTCTCTTTTTGCTAGCTTTCTACCAAACATGTCAAGGTATTTTAAGGCACTCGGAGGTTGGTATCAGTGCTAGCTGTCACATTATCTTGACTCTCTCTTGGTCTGACAGACACAATTAGCTTGTCATTCGTCGATCCTCCTCCACCAGTCTTCATCAGCCGCCATCCTCAAAGATGTGATGACAGGTTATGCACTAGGCCTAACCTTCATCTTATAAACAATCCTGCTGAGTTACCATGGAAACAGGTGGATAATGACACCATTCTTTCATAATACATTCTTGGCAGATGGCCACATACTGGATCAAATGATTATAGGAGAATAAATGATTATAGCAAGACACAAGGCCTATTTGCGTGGTTCATCTAATGGGGCGCACTATTCTCCCACTAATGTTCTGCAGCTATTGAACTCTCAAGCTAAGTTAACTTATTTACATGATAGTAAATGCATACACTGATAGGGCCTGAGCGAGTAAGAAATTAATTGATAGCTTGTGGTCCTTTGCAGTATGACTGTGTAAGAAGTGGCCATTTTCTGCTCTGGTGGTTCGATGGTTTGGGGCTGTTGCAGCGCTTCAGTGTGATAAGGCCAGTGAGTCAGACGCCAACATGACCTACTAACAGAGAGAGAGAGAGAAACAGTCAAGGTGGAGAGAGAGGCCAGCAGACTTGAGACTGGAGCAAGTGCAGCAAACTGGGGGAGTAGAGCGAAAGTTCCTGCCAGGCACCAAGCTTTCATTCACGGGCAGCTGGGCCAGAACACTAAGGGCTCTGTGTCCGTGGAGGTGATGGTTGCTGGTGAGATGCTATCTTTACCTCGCTGATACAATGGACTCATAGACGGCCGCCACCGGCCCGCCGCCACAGGGCTTCTCATAAGCCTGCATGTTCAGGCCCAGGAAGAGTGTGCCACCTAAAGGCACTGGCAGTAATAGACCGAATTGGTGAAGCTAAGCCAGGAATCATATGGCCTCATTCGGTGGGTGTGTCTAGCAAACACAGTTTTCTAAAAAGGGGTATGGGGACTCAAAACATGGTTTTAAATTTTTTATGTAATTTTATTAAATAATGGATACATTTTAGGAGTTTGTAGTTGTTTATATATTTTTATGCTGTTATGCTATTTAATGTGGTTTACAGTTTGTGCATGAGAGGGGTTTGGCAAACTACAGTAGGAACCACTTCTTTGTGGATGTCTCTCAGAATGTGCCTCCAAATCTAGAGCAAGAGAGTGTGGCAGATAACTATAGCGTAATATCCATCCATTACATTTACCATGCACAATAATGTATGACTGCATTTACAAGCATTGTACCTTCTGGTGTTGTATCTTCTGGCATGTCAAATCCACTTTTGTAGAGGAACGTTACATTACTCCCTTCTTCCCCCTCACCTGCTGTACCCTTCTCTTCTCTTCTCTTCTCTTCTCTTCTCTTCTCTTCTCTTCTCTTCTCATTCCACCCACGTTGCTCTTCCTCTCCTTCCTCCCCATATTCTTTGATTTCCCATTTAAAGTCTCTCATATCAGAGGTCATTGAGATATTATGTAATGTGCTGAGGTTCTGCCAAGAATTGTTTATTATTTGGCATAATTTGTTAACCTAATTTGTTAACATAAAGAAGTCTGGTCTTCTATGTGGTTAATAGGGTCAATGTTTAATCCCCGAGACACTGCCTTACTCCATGAAACCCACAAATACTGTACCAGCCAACCCACTCTTTGTGTCTCACAAAGCTCGCACTATTTCTCTTAATCATGCTCATACAAACCCAAACACTACACACTACACACACACACACACACACACACACACACTTAGACACACACATAAACAAAGCTCATAGACACATGTTAAAATGACAGAAACATAATCTCCAAATGTGATCCAACTCCACAAACCATTCCCAGCATCATACACAAACTATTTCCCCCAGCTTCCAAATATCTGTCAGAAAGGATTATCTTTCTCAGGGTATTACTTGCTACTGACAGAGTAGTCATTACCATGGTAACCATCATTGGGCTAAGAATATGTTCAAATTTTATTTAATTTGTACTAGCATCTTAGTGGGTTTCTGAGTCCAGGCACCCTGTGAACAATTTACATTCTTTTCTTGACTTGTTAACTAGCTGGTTAATAATATACAACAGAATACAACAGGCTCAAATACCTTTAAACCAGTAACAATGTGGCCAAGTACTTGACTAATGGTTACACAAGTGAATCCTGTTATGATATGTTTTGTCGCCAGGTGGCAGTGTTGCAGCATTTAGAAAAGGGTTAATGTCCATTGACAGTGAAGGGTGAGCAGTGAGGTCACATAGGAGATGGGTGGTCAGTCTCCACTTGATTCGCCTGCAAGCACACCTGAGAGTCAGGGGTGGGAGTGAAGAGCTACTGTAACTGTAGCTACGCCCATCCATTCACTTGCCACAACAATGACCTGTATTTCTATCTTGTGTTATGTTGCCTTTCTTACACTTTTAAATACAATTGAAATTTCTCAGAAGCCAGGTAAATCATCCCTATTCCTTCAAGACGTTGCACTTTGCATTGGGCTAGCTGATGTAAGATACCTGTATTATAAATAAAGTATACTGTTAGGTGAATCATCTCTGTATCTGGGCTGGCTCTATTACGATGTGCCTTTCTCTCTTTCCCATTTGAAATTTGGATTATCTTCATTTTCAACCTCTGGATTTGTGTTTTAGACCTGCCAATCTCTTTCTCTCGCTTACTTTTTTACTTTCTCTTAAGTTTTCTGTAAGGTCTTACTAGGCTGTAGTCTCTATGTTTCTAATTTTTCCATGCAGTTGGTTTGCTGCTGACATACTGTGCCTATTGACTAAGATGCCCAGTGTGTGCGTTTTTAACTCTCTCACCCATACCTTTCTTTCTCCCTTAACCCCCCACGTGTCTCTCTCTTTCTCATTGTGGATCCCTCCTTTAGCCCTGAACTGTCTCACCTGCGTACAGTTTTGTGAATGCTACTGCATTCCTCTGTCAGTTTGGCCTGAGGGGGGAAGACTGCTGTCGGAATCTCCATTAAAAATGCTGTGCGCGAGTACTCTGCAGTGGTTTTCAAACTTTTTTGAAGCCACTGCCCCGCTAAATAATGGCTTCATACCTTGTGACATGCTGAAGAACCACTTCTTTTAATGGCATAAAGCATAAGCAACCATAAACAAGATTGCAATGCAGCAAGTATGCAATATAAAGGGTGAGAATAACTATCTGCTGTATCTTGCTATGCTGGTGTTTTTCTTGCCCCAATGATTTCATGTTAGCTCTGTCTGTCAATAATACTCTATGCTCTCTTTCTACAGCGTCTTGTTTTCTTTACACCTGCGGACCATGTTCAAACATGCCAAAGAAGAATGTCCTCTCTCTTAACTCCACCATACATTTAACCATTTAACTTCGTAATTACATGCTGCGAAATATGTCATAGCTTGGGGGAAAGTTTCCTAAAGATTTTGTAAATTGTTAATGTCAGCCTTTTAAAACTTATAGTAGATTTCAAATCTAAAAAACAACAAATATAGTAGATTTCATATATAGTTAGTAGATTTCCATCAAAAATAAATGTGTAAAATGTGATAAACACGTGTAAATCATGACCCATACTTGTTTGTTAACTGCATGATGTAAACATAAGGGCAAAAATCTTTTAGATTTTTGATTGAAAAATATGATCATACCATCGACAGATCCTTTATTTAGTAAATGTCAGTACTATTAAAATGTGCAGCAAAGCCCAATAGGCATCACAAAAGCCCACACACAAAACAGGTGCGCATCAGAAGTGCTTTTTAGACTGGTATTGTTTTAGGAACCGTTCACATTGAAGCCGTTCTCTACCCCTGTGAAGTAAGAAAATTACCCCTGTGCCCACTTCTTTTGCATTGTCTGTGTCTTGTGTTTCCACATCTCTCACCGAACATGTGCGCTGCAGCCGGCAGCTTGGGCTGACAGCCAACCCCCAGTGCTTCTTTAGTCTACACAATGCTTATGTCTCAGCCATGCCCATACACACTAATGAAACCTCATTCTGTCCCATGCCCTTGTACCTTTTTCCTCACTACTTACTGTAAAATTGGCATATGCACGAGACACAAGCAAGTAAAATTACATTTACATATACATTTGACCATAAATAAAACAGTTAAAAAAGTGTTGAAAACACTTATAATAGGCGACCACATCATAATCGCAACCCCTTTTACTCCCCCCGTTTTCCTCCTCCCACATCCATATCCTGCTGTCTGTTTTCTCAAACAGCCTTGTTAACGTGTCGACAACTCTCACAGCCTGTGCCAAAAGGGAAGTAGTAAACACATTACTGATTTAAATTACATTTAACATCAATCATCTCTCTGCTTTGCACCTTGCTTGCGTTGGATGCTTGCTGTCAGCGCTCATGTAGCTCTCATTGCTTAGTACAACTGTACTTTATATTCATTTTCTGTTTATCAACTTGTTCTATGTTGCACCTCTAAGAAAATTCAAAGAGGGGTTGTGTGGGCTTTATGGAAAAACCACAGAGCAACACGCGGTTGCTGAATAGCTGAGAGCCTTTCTAGTTTACATGGCAAAGTCTTTAGCAAGTAATTATGCCATACCTGGAAACAGTTGTATTTTTAAGGCAGCGTGTCACAAGCATGAGCTGCTTTCCAAATGGAAGAAATGTCTGCTGACGGTTAAAACAACAGAATATCAGCAATTGGTGTGTTTAAAATGTGGTATCTCAGCTAAAAAGTGGTCCAGGAATGGGAATTTATTAATTTCAATAAATAATTTCTATAAGTAGGCCTATAATATATAAAAATCTAGTTATAGAATTAGATTATTTAATGCAAAGTAAGAATCCAGTAATGATGTCACAGCTGGGGACAAATCTGATGGTTTAACAAAATGATTATGCCTAAAGAGCAGGTAGGGATTTTAATCCTGACAAGAAGTATAATGTTTGCCAATATCAATCCTATTCAGGTCAATATTCAATATTCATTGTCATACCACTACAGGTACCTAAGAAATACTACATGGACTCCGACCCTGTTCTTTATCTGGCCTGGTGGTACCAAACACACCATTATTATTACTATATTATTATATAGGCCTATTATTTGTTGGTTAATGCTAATGAAGTTGCCAACTCTGCACCTATTGGATCCTAGCCATATTTGGAAAGGATCCCTTTCCCCTTTGTGGTAAGGGCTTTAGAAATAAACTTGACTTCACTTGACCATTCTATTTTGTTCACCAGTTGGTAAAGGGTGACCTCATGTGGTCAAAAAGAGAATTCCATGCATCTGTACTAAATAATATATTTTTTATATTTTACACTTCACTATTACCTGTCATTTATTGATTGATTGATTAATTCATTTACTTTCTTACTTGCTTGATTATTACCAGTGATTATTGTTTAAGTTATAAAAAATATGATATTAGAAATATCTACATGGTGAAAAGGCAGCCTAAAGACTTAAAATAAAGATCTTAAAATAAAGGCATTATTACAAAGGCTTTACTATGCTAATTTATTTGAGTAGCATAATTTTATTTAACGCTTGTAAAGTGGTATTAATTACACCCTATATCAAAACACTGCAAACTCCACCTACACCCAATATCCCCATGTGACTTGGAGGCAGGGTGGGGCTCGGTGCACTTGTCTCTGTGGGTTTCACTGTTCTCGTTGACTCTGCAGCAGGAGGCCAAGGCTTGACAGGAGAGAGAGGCCATGGCTTACCAACAGAAACTGGCCGAGAAACTCACCATCCTTAATGACAGGGGCACTGGGGTGCTAATACGCATGAACTACATAAAGAAGGTGAGGGAGAATAGAGGCGTTTAGAGTGGACAAAGAAGGAACTTGTTAGAAGTCATGTGCAGTGTCTCAGTAAAAATATATCGCTCACTTCTCTTTTTACTGCACAAAAACTATTTGAGCAAAAAGAGAATGGATTTAATGAAGTAGAATAAATATAGAAGAAGTGGGTTAATAAGTAGAAAATACATTTTCTTCCTCTACTGTAATATGTTAGAAGTAATATAATAATTGATTGCACACAATGATACATTGATACAATTAATCCAAAATTGACAAAAAGTCATCAAATTGTTTTGCCTAAAGCTAGTTTCCTTTTAATTAGTGATGTAGCCTTGGATTTACTGTGAGGAAATTAATGTGTAATTGGAGATCAAAGTGGTTTGGTGTACATTTGTTTATTAGTTTTAGTGTCTGTCTTTCTGTTGCATTTCAACTACATGCTACAGAAGAGGAAGTGCATACAGGAAGTCACTGTGAGCTGTCACTCAGTCTCAAACAGTATTAACAAAATGGCATTTAGCATAGTGGCTCTAAAAATTAGGGGGTGGGCCCCCACAAGGGACTGGTTTTGTGTGTGAGATGGGAGAGGGGCCTACTTCTTTTTGGGGGAGTTGGGTCAACCACGGATTTGTTATTATGCTTTTATGCTAAGTGACCTACAGCATATAGGATACAGTAGAGTACAGTATGTTGCATACATTACAGTACGTACTGTAAGCACAACTATTTAAGGAGCAGATAGGGTTTAGACGTCTTGCCTAAGAGATGGCAGCCTACTTACTTAGTGTTATGAAATAAACCCCTCAAAGTTCAATTGGCATAAATGTGGATTATAGTCACTGACATGTCATCATGTTACAAAATAAACAGGGAGTTGAGATAGTGACATACATCTAATGTTTAATATTGAATAAGTAAAAGGTTCTTGTTATTTCCAAAACCCATGTGATTTGTAGACATGTTTGTTTGTTTGTCCACTGAAAGTTTACTGTAAATTACTGTATTTTCCACATCTGCATAAACAAAAAGAAATAACCCAAAATATTGACCAGTCAATAATTTAATTATACTGTATGTTTTCTCTGCCCCAGATATGTTTAGACCCTAAGACACGACCACCTCTCCTCACTGAAAAGACAATGGAGTCTGCTGTTAAATATATTAACAAGAAATTTCCCAATATTGATATCAGATCAAGCAGTGTAAGTACAGTATGACAGTAATTATCCATTGTAGATCCAGGTGAGCTAAAAAGAACAAGATTGCCAGTAAAAATACGCATGGATTAAAGATACAGGATAAACTGTCCCTGGAACATTTTCACATTATTTTGTACACTACACTTCACCTTACATGAATGATGTGTATGCTTTTGCATACACATCATGAAAGGTGTCATCAAGTGACATCAAGTAAAAATTAAAAATTAAACTTTAGTGACTTAAAGCTACTGTATGTATTAATATGTACATTACAATATTTTAAATATGTATACAGTATATTTCTATAATGTTTCTATGATAAATGAAGAGGGACTCATGGAAATCGTGTGTTAGACTGTTTGGCTCTGACTTGTTCAAACTGGGTAAAATCGGGCAGAAACCATGGCACTCAGTCAGACTTAATATAGCCCTCTTATTCTTGTGGCCTTAACTTACAACATAGAACATACATCAATATACTGTATACTGTACATACATCCCTACATCAACTGAGGTTGATGTATTGTGTTACATCAAAGCAGCAGATAAAAAGATGGACATTTAGATAATCTGAATGACAATAATATAAATGGATCATCTGGAAACATCCATTTTGTTATATCATTATATTATTATTTGTTATTTCTTGCAGCAACCTCTGACCAGCATCCAGAAACAGAAGTCAGCAGTGATTGCTGCCACCTCAAGTTACTATGATTCCTTCCTGGATGTCATGGAGTTCAGGGTAATCGCTTTCTCTCTCTCTGCTCTATTATGTCAAACTTATGGATTTCCAAATAAAATTTACATATAGAGTGGTTTGGTGTAATGAAGCAGAAGACGACTGCTGTGCAAAACACAGACACTGGTTTATTTTTTAAGATGGAGGTCACTGGGTCAGCCGGGACATCACTGATAGATGTGAGAGTTTTATTGTTTTAGATGTTATCATTATTGGAGGGACACTGGAATACACTGGAAACACATATGACAACCCCAATCTAATTTACCTGCTGCTCTGAGCAATATTCTAACTTACGATTCCCTTTCAGGACCACGTCTATGAGCTGCTCAATACCATAGACGCCTGCCAATGCTTCTTCAATATTGTAAGTAGTGATTGTAAGCAAGTATCTTGTTTCCCGAGATCGCTGTAATGCTATTTGGCTATTGATCACATCAAGCTGTTGAATATACCTTACTATGGGCTACTGAAACATTGTGCTATCAGGTCTATATTTTATTAAACCTGGTTCTTCTTTGAAGAACCTCTGACCTAACTGATGGTCTCTATCTACAGACCATCAACTTTGACTTCACCAAGAACTACTTGGACCTGATCACCACCTACACCTCTGTTATTATCATGCTGTCACGCATCATTGATAAGAAGTCACTGGTAGGCATGTACAACTGTGCCCATGAGATGACCAATGGGAACAGGTGAGGAAACAGGACTGCTTCACTATTTACCTAGTATCTATCTATCTGACTGGCACAGACAGATACTTTCGCATTCGATTCAGGTAATTGACAAATCCGTTATGGCAATATGGCGTGACTGGACACAGCTGTCCCCAAACAAATAATTAGACTATAATTGCCTGTGGCATAAAATGGCCCTGCATTAACCTTTTTAGAGTGCGAAGGAGTGTTATGACATTTTGAGACCACCCACTTCACATTGTATTTATTTACACAGCTAAAAATGGCAGGATGCTTATCTTCGCTTGAGTTATGAACAGGAAACACAAACACAGAGCCATGAATTAAAATGTCACAGCAAATTAGTTTGGACTCCACACACATTAGGTCTTCTTAGTTTATATGTCCAAATGTGTGTATTGACTCGCTACTGCTGAGACACTTGAAACATGAGCAAAAATATTAAACAGTACAACTCCACTCCATCAGGTGCAAGAAGACTACTGTACCAATCACAATTACACCTGCTGGACATTATATTAATACTACTATTACTAATACTATTTCTACTATTACCTCTAGCACTACTACTACAACTACTACTAATGCTAGCCTACATGTTCTACAATAATAAAGGTTGTCAATGGAATATAAATCAATGAATATGCACTGAACAATGCACATGTATTGTATAAGATAAAGGTCTCTTATTGTAAAATTGTAAAAAAGTTTTTCCAGTTGTGCAGTCAGTTGCGTTTGGTAGAGGGACCTTAAAGGGTGGGAATAATTTTGAAATTCCACTCTAAAGAAATCATGTAAAACAAGCTAGCCAGTATTGGTGGCAATCATCTCTGACCTATTGTAGCCAATCAAGTTTGGGTATGTTACCAAAATTAACCAACACCAACTGACCAACCAACATGCCAGTTGGAAATTGGAATGATACGAGGCCTTTACATGTATTCTCCTTCTCCCTCTACTGCCAATGACTAACTGTGTGTTGTATTTAATCCTGCAGTGATCCATCATACCCACGACTGGGCCAGATGTTTGTAGAGTATGAACAGCCTTGGAAGAAACTCACTGAAGAGTTTGGCCCTCACACAAGGGTAGGCTCAACTGGCACTGGGATGGTCAGATACAGTAGGAACACTGTGTGCTTTGAGGAGCTGTGGGACCTGGTAAAATATACATATACAGAGAATAGGTTTAATCTTTTGCAATCCAGGTTTGAACAGTGTCCAACTGTGTGTATGTCTGTCTGTGTATCTATGAATCTCCCTAGTGCAGGGGTCTCCAACTGTGGGTTGGGACCGCACAGAGGGCCAGGAGATGCTTTTAGGGGTGTCATTAAATCATTTGAATTCATACAACATTGAAAATGCGCACATTTGCGCATAGTGTTGTTAATGTTTATTTTCAGGCCTACTGTATGTTTATGATGCTGTTATTTTATGCTGTTAAAGACCGTTGGAGTCACAGTATCAGGAATAAGCGGTGAGACCCAAGCGCAGACACTTAGAACGAAGTGCAGGGTTCTTGTTGAATATAGTAACACACAAGCACAGGGGGGCAGGCCAGCAGGCATACAGGCAGAATACAGTGCTACAAGGGATACACGAGAATGCTAGGAATACACAATACACAAGAATTCTAGGAACGCTAGGAGACACCCACTCAATGTAACTGGAACTATAAACACGGTGGCTAGGCATAATCAAGGCTCACGGACACAATGACGTACGCACACAATGACGACGACTCAGCACCGACACAGGGGAGAACACTGACTAAATACACTAGGGGTGATTAGGGAACGGAAAACAGGTAAGTGAGGTAATTGGTTAATGGGGAAGGGCCATAGAAGGAAATTAGGGCGGAGCTAGGAAGGGGCCGGGAAGAACACAGGGGAACAAGGTAGACACACTAGGGGAACAAGAAATGGACAACGGGGAACACAAAGACAAGAGACAAAACAAGAAACATGAACAGAGTCCAGGCAGGGTCAACATCGTCCCTGAACATGGGGTCAAAAGTCAAGAAGCCTCACACTGTGCTTACTGTAGCTCCTCTGCTCCTCAGTCGGTGACGGCAGCGCTGCTGTCGCTGCAGATGGTCTACCCGCGCAGGAACCTGTCGGCGGAGCAGTGGCGGGGCGCCCAGCTCCTCAGCCTGCTCAGCAATCCTGGTGCCCTGATGGAGCCAGTCTCCTGTGCCACAGTGAGCAAGCCTTCTCATCCCCCCCCCTTTTTTTTTTAGAAATGGAATATACACTGTAAAGCCTAACGTGAACTGAGTTTTACTTGAATAACAGTATTGAGACTAATATGTGGATAGGCCTTCTGAAACTAGTAACTCAGTAACTAGTCATTCATTTGTAAACAAGGCATCTCTCTCTGTCTCACTGTCTCTCTCTCTCTCTCTCACACACACACACACACAAACACACACACACACACACACACACACACACAAACACACACACACACACACACACACAC
>JAOEHI010036183.1:0-23140 GCA_025447815.1 Percopsis transmontana | reverse complement strand
CCCCCCCCCCCCCCCCCCCCCCCCCCCCCCCCCCCCCCCCCCCCCCCCCCCCCCCCCCCCCCCCCCCCCCGGGGGATGCCTGGGGATGAGTGAAGGGTGAAATGTGGAAAGTGATGCCTTGGTGGGGGTGAGAGTCACAGACTATGGGTCTTCATCCTTTTACGAGTAGTGATTCCGGTCATCAAAAATGTTTTTTTTTTTTGTGTGTTTGTGTGGGGGGTGAGGAGGAATCTAACATTTATCTTGATATAGGTGACCGCATGCACGATTTAAATTGATAAATTCACTCGAGGCCCTTCAGATATCTGGTGGATCTGTCAAAACACTGTCAGTCACCCAAGGGATTGGAAAAGACTGAATATAAGAACCGTACCGCTTATTTAAGTATTTCTAGTCTTTATTTAGTGTAAGGTCATTGTGGCCTTACTTTTGTTTTATTGTTTTGGGGGTTCGGCGGAGGGGAGGGGGAGGGCTGATTTTTAAGTCTTTGTTTGTGTGTTTTCTTTGATAAAAATATTAGGATTTATAATTTTTAATTACTCTTTGGAGTTGGGTGTACGTGTTGCAACAGTAGCTACAATTGATGGTCGTTCCTATGGATTGCTTGTTTAGGTTTCTTCAATCACATTTCCCCTTTTTATACTGATTCGGCCCCAGTTCACTGCTTCCACAAACTTGAGCATGTTTGTTTTTACTGATGTACTGTATTACCGGCTAATGTTCAAAATCAAGACTGACAGGTGTAGCAGCAATCAGAATATGCCCCCCGGTATTCCTTTTAGAATCTGTACTTTACTGGCTTCCTATACAGTGTATTATGGGGTTGGTTAGCTCTTCAATATAGTGAATATGTGTGGGCTCCATTGAGAAGACTCTCGGCTTCACTGGACGTAAATATTTACTTGTAAGTTCAACAATTTAGTCTGACAAATACATTTATCAAGGGGCTATGCATTCTGTTTGTAACTGAAACCATTAAGCATCCCTTCTTGTGTCCACTGCTAAAGTATATATTTTTTTCTTTTGTTTTCATAAAGCCAAAGGGGTTGATGGGATTGAATCTTGTGTACATTACATTTTGAATCAAAGAGGCTGGATTTCTAGATGTATAAAATGTCCTTCGAAATACTCTGTTGAAAATCCACCATTTGAATGTGACTTGGTACAAAGATTTTCTTTATTGGAGGACTGTCAAAAAAACCCACTGCAAATTGCAAAGAATTAAAATTATGGCCGTTAAAATGGAACTTGATCAATCTGCACTTGTAACTGACTTAACATTAAAGCTGTTTGTTTTTCAAACCTGTGTTTTTGATTTGTTTTTACATTACATTAATGGGAACGATTATAAATGTGGACATTTGTAAATGCAAGACACAAGTAGACATTTGATAACTTAATTGGTTACACGATTTAGGTGATATTACATTTTATGTTTAAATCTTATCTCACACTAAATTTGATTTTAGGCAATCCCTTTGCGCTCGGTAATGGAGTTTATTCGATTTGGCTCCAGAAAATGAACGTCGTCATAATGAGCAGTTCTTGTCAATCATGGATGTAAACATCTCTCGTACTGTTTGATTTTACGGATACTTTGCTTACTTACAGCATGTAACACGTAACGCGTCTTGATGATTCCGTAACAGTGCGACCTTGCTTTTAAGCAAAGTTAGCTAGCTGGCTGCTTTGCTCACTCGCACCCGTCCTAGATTATAGTAATTTGCCTCCTACAGTCTTACTACAAACATGTCAAAACGTCATTGAAAGAGTAGACTAGATTTCTGCAGTCCTATTCCAAAAGCAATAGAATGGATATCGGGGACTATGTGCAGTCCGCGGGCAGAGCCGTGCTTGAAATGGTGGAGAGGGAATGGGAACCTTTATCCCAGGCTGAGTTGGAGCAACGCTTGGACCAAGCCGTGGAGGATATTCTGGAGGCGGATCTCATCGCAAACGTTCGGTCGCAGCTCCCTACTTTAAACCTCAAAGTAGTACACGTCCAACAGCACCCCGAGCCGCCGGCTGCAGCGGCTTCAACTGTATCCCAACCTGCGGCGGAAGAGGCACCCGGGACACCAGAATCACTTGATCAAGTGGACAGTAATGCGGTCAAGGTGAGCAGATTCTTTCACATTTTGCGTGTAGGCCTACTTGTGATTTAGTAGCCCTTTCCACATCTGACGGCTCGCAATGCTCTCTACCCCTCCCCCGAAAGCCGCCCACACGTTTGTGTGGACAGATGTGGGAAGCATCAACAGTGAGCTGGGGGCAGACATTTTGCGTGCTGGTAGCACCATAACACAATTGAGTTGTGGACCTTTTTTAGTCATCTGTGGCAAACCCCTGGAAATGCGTTTGTTGTTGCCCCTCAGTATATTACAGACCTCCTTCAGAATTCAAAATCCCATTACAACCGCGCGCGGTTGGCGGGACGAGCCCGCCTGTCTCTGCGTCACACGGTTCTGCTGTCGCTCACCCTGCTCTCCAAGCGCATCAGCTATCGGTCCGTGTCGACTCGCTTCCGCCTGGAGAAGGGAAACATCCACCGCATCTTTTTCTCCTTCTGTGAACGCGTCAACAAGCTGCAGGAGGAGCTCATCAGATGGCCGGCGGGTATGTTTGACCAATTGTACTCCTGGTCCCGGATTGGCGGGTCAGTGGTTTTTATGTATTCATATGTGTATTATCGTTAAGGAATACTTTGAAGGGTGTTCTGCCTTCCTCTCTCCCTTTATCAGGCCGAGAGGCAGCGGAGTTTCTTCACCCTCTCTCCATTCTGGGGCAAGCAGAGGCCGTGGAGGAGCAAGGTGTCCCCAGAGTCCTGGGGGTTTTGGGCCACACCCGCGTCCCTATTCGCCTGCCCATAGGCAAGCAGGATGTGGAGAGTGCGGCGCCAGAGGTGAGACGGATAAAGAAAGAGGCGCACCCTGACTCCTGGCTCAACCTTGAGCTCGTGTGCGACCGCAGCGGCCGGCTCCTGCACTGCCGCGTAAGCACGGGCTCGGACGCGGACAGAGCCAGCGTTCTGGCAGACAAACTCAAGCGGCACCCCAACCTGATGCCCCCGGGGGTCTGCCTCGTGGCCCCAGTGGGGTACCCGCTCACAGCTCAGATTTTAACCCCGTACGCCACAAGCCGCGGCCCCAAGGAGAACCTCTACAACAGAACCCTGGAGGGCCATTTGAACGTCCTGGATCAGGCCGTTGCTAACCTGAAAGCTAGGTTTCAGAGGCTCCGGTATTTGGATATAGGGAATTTCGAGAGAGCGCGGGCTGTCGCGTTGACTGCCTGTGTATTACACAACGTGTTTCTGGACATGGGTCAGGTGGTCAGAGGAGGAGTGGAGAAAGAGGAGGCCACAGGCCCGGAGGGGGCGAGGGAGACTGATGCAGAGGGAAGAAGCCGACGTGAGGTCATCTCTGACATACTGTATATAGACGCAGAACCTGGAAGTACCACAGGGTACTAATAAATGAAGAGCTGTTTAATTTACTGTGAATGATTTTTTTTGTTTTTTTTATCAAATAAAATGACATGGGTATGAATAACCTGATATCTCCTGTAGCCAATTAAATGGATCAATTGTATTCTCTATTTATGTATTCAGCTGATACGTGCGCTTTTAGAAACTGGATCAAGTCCAGTCAGGTCTTACATTATTTCATGAATCTCCAGAAAACGAAAATGTAGGTGTGATTATATCCGGACACAAGGGGTACCACCGGACACCCCTTGTGTTCTTGTAGGTTAAATTTCTGTAGCTAATACCATTAATTAAACTATCGATTCATTGTTTGCTAATCAAAAAGCTAAATCTAACAGACCCAATAATTGTTTAATTAGCTACAGCTTTGTTTGTATGTGGGTTAATCTTATATTTACCCAGAAAAAGCTCTAGATTAAAAAAATGTGACATGCTGTGAAATGTCTATTATGACTTTAGGATTATTGGATTAAGGCGGTGATGGCTGGATGTCAAATTGCTAAGGTAATTGTTCTGTTTTGGGCTTCTGGAAGCCTCCTGGACATTAGTCAAATATGAATGTCTACAACCAAGAAACACTGAGCAAGACGATGTCATGCCTCCGATTTTTACTGGTCACACATTTTCAGTCAGGCACTTCACCCTGCTGTTATGCCATCACACACTGCCTTAACAAACACTATTTTCTTTAGTTACTGTAATATTTATTTTCAGCCACAAGAGGAATCGATTCTAATCCAATAAATGGCATGTCCAATTGCCAAACTATGTTCTTGGGAATGCACCTACTGATGAAGACTTCGTATAATATTTAAACTCATTTCTTGGGACCCTTTGAAAATAGTGGGATTTTTAATTGATCCACAAAAAGGCATTAACACATTTTTCAGACAACAATGGGACCTGTTAAAACCTAAATCCAAACATTTACATTTTTCATCACTTGGCTTTATGTTTGTTGTGTAACAGGTTGAAAGCAAATCACTCAACCATTATTATTAATAGTTATTCATGCCAATGATTGGCCTCTGCTATATTACTGCTGAAGTTATCACACCATCCATTTACAGTATATAGTAAAACACTAATCTCAAGATACGTAGATCTGTTTCAAAAGTGCGGTCAAAGTAAAAAAATAGATTCATGTGAAACATGTTTCCTCTTGGGCCAGTGGGGTAGCACTACCAACGTTGGCCACCCAATAAGAGGCAAACACAGCTGGAGGCTTCCAGTTTGCTTTAATGTCCCTCCTTTGACAGCTGAGTGTCGTTTTTGCGAGCCAGGCTTGAGATGGCCTGCGCCAGGTTGTTGATGGCGTCGATCTTCCTCTCCTCCAGGGCCCTCTGCTGGGCCCACATGTTCATCTTCCTCTCCTGCAGCTCCATGTACAGCTGGAGGACGTCCTGGGGAGGATGCGGAGGGCAGGGGGCGGCAGCGGCGGCCGTGGGAGCGGGCGTGGGCAGGATGGGGGTGAACCTCTTGCTGGCTATCGCCTTGCCCAGTTTGGTCCCCGTCAGCCTGGCCCGTCGCTCTGCATCCACCTCCTCCCTGCTCTTGCCCAGGACCTCGTGCACGGCCCCGAAGAACTCCCAGTGGACTGCGTTGGCGCCCAGACGCTTGGCCCTCTCTGCGTTCTTCCTGTACGTAGCCAGCATGTTTCTCCACTTCAGGTCGCATTCGTAGGCCTTAGCGGTGACCTCGAAGTTCCCAGATTCCCTTAGTTTGGCGTTGACCCTTTCCGCCACCACCTCCCAAAGTTTCTTTTTCTTACACACGGGCTGGTCGAAAGCCTGGTCCATCTCAAGGCGGATGTTGACAAGGTACCAAGTGGCCTGCAGTGTCCACACGAATTCTAGAGGGTAGAAACGATAGGCCTAAGTTGTATGACATGTTAACACCAAATGTTTTAAATTGATAAAAAGTTCATGCTCTGAAGTTCAAAATATGCAGAATTATTCATTAAAGCCAACAGTCCAGTTTCAGTACATCACTTGAAATTATTAGATTGAAGATTATTTTAGTTAATGATTAATCATCGCCCCCTCCTGTTCGATGTTTTTGTAAACGGTTTATTTTGGGAAAAAACTCACCTGCTTTTGTTTTCTCTGCATCCAGATTGGATATCAGAGTTTCACTTTCTTCCACTTCAACACCTTCTGTCTCGATTACCTCCATTGTATCACCTTATGACTAATACAAATAAAGTTGCATGTTATTACAGTTCTTTACTCAACTATCGTAGTATTTAACAACCTCTGTGTGACACCGATGGATTTTTCCGCATCAGACAAACCGATGATTATAACAACCTCTCTTAAGTCATTTGGAAAATGTAGTTCTTTTTGGGTCCCACACACATAAGTTCTCGTGGCGTCATCTGCTCGAATAAACTACAATTCACTTTCGTGTCAAAATACTGGATGTGGGAGAAAATACATTTTAGACTCATGGGAAATGACGTTTTTTTAAATGACAACTTGTATACCTTGACTTGACCACATGGTACAATTAAAACTACAATCCCCATGTTAGATATAATTGACCAACCCCGTCGTGCTTGATTCCCTCCCCGGGCTGCCTTCCTGTTGTGTTGCCTGGCTAAATAAAGATGGCGTTAGCGGCTAACCAAGGCGATTGCTTTTTGTTTCATAAAATGTATTCGGCCTTTGGTAACAAAACATTAACCAAATAGATATTGATTCTTCTGGTAAAGTTAGAAAAACGATATTACATTGAGCAAATGCACAAGTATTGTGTCGAATAATGGTAATTTGGCATTCTCTAGGTAGGCCTCTATGCAGGCCTGTTTTTCTAGGAAGCGGACCGAAGCGATTGGAACTTCATCTCCCATCAGCACTATCGGGTACGGTGTCAGGTGGCACTTATTTCATCATGGTATATGTAGTTTGTTCGACACGTGAAAGTAGTAATGTCTTTTTAGGGAAACCTTGACAAATCCCAAATGTTAAGGTCTTTCAAAAAAAGAAAAGTAACTAATTAAACGGATAATATGCCATTTCTTTCGCCAGTAGTGGGTAGGAATTGACCACACACTCCTTCCTCTTTAGATTTCTTGCCCGTGCATTTAGGTTTGACTTTTGTCCAGAACAGCGGGTAATGTTTAGATGCGTTGCCAACAGGGCTACGGGCATGTCAAAAGTAGACGTTGCTATGTTCCTTCCGAATTACAATCACGACAGTAGAAAACTTGAAATGACAAAGTTGTGGTGGCGAAGGGTTGTTAAAGTAGTAGATCCTTGGCCCTCAATGATACCTGAAAGCAGGTTGAAATAAGACGTTTGGAATATGTTAAATATTATTTAAAGTGGAGCTTTAAATTCAACATTTCTGTAAGCATTGTGTGTTTTGCTACTAGTGGTCAATGACCACCATGACTGAAAGTAGTGTACAAGTAGTAGTATTTTAGCATATTTTCTCTCTTTAATTTTTCTCTACTGAATTCCCCATTGGGGATTAATAAAATGATCTACTCTTATTTTATTTATTTATTTTGTTGCTTAATCTGTATTTTATCTAGGGTAATAAAATAAGAAAATCTTCCCTAAAGCCAAGGCCATGGCAGCCCTACCAGTGCAAGGTAACCTCAAACAGACGCAAGGACCAAGATCCCCCAGAGAAGCTACATCCCCATCACCAGAATCATCCCTGTCTTGGTGTCTGTCTCATCTCTACAAACCTGGACCAACCACCGAAATGGACAAGAGGAGCCGGACTGCTCAGTGGCGTGCCCTGGTGGCCATCCGGACACAGCATATCAAGGGTGGTGAGACTGGCATTGCGAGGTTCAGAATTCGAGGAGGACTTCAGCCGCTGGTAAACTTGCTCAAGGACCCCGACTGCTCCAGGAAGGCCCTGGACCTGGCCCTGAGCATCCTGGCCAACTGCTGCACTGAGTTAGAGACCCGTGTCGAGGTAAGGGGTTGAAAAAGAAAATGGAGGCTTGCTTTATTTAATCACAGGTTAATGTTTGCGGCTTACATTGTATATCTTCCTTTCTAGGTTCGTAAGCTGGATGGGATTGCGGTTGTTGGTAAGTGCAAACACAAATGAGATAAAATGTGAAACGATAACTTGGATGTGAAGTGTAATTATTTCCGTCAGCTGGGAAGCTAAGCTTCAAAAATAATTTGTTGTTACTTTGCCTAGTCGACATCCTAAAGAGAAATGTAGCTATGGAAACTGTCCAGAACAGAGCAGCACGGGCTCTAGGCAACTTGGCCATGGATCCAGAGAACTCAACCCTCATCCACTTGGCTGGTATGTCAACGTTACAGACCCGCTGGATTACTAGATGGATGTATTTCCTTCAATTGGTCACCGGAGCCGTAATAAACAAGACAATACATAATAACGATGATGCTAATCCACAATGTCTGCATGACTACTACTTCTCACTGGCAAAAAACTAATTCAGTTGGAATTGATCAATGACTGGTTTAAAGATGTTTATTCATGTATGAACCTTTTTTTTAATCAGGTGGCGTTCCCCTTCTCCTTCTCTGTGTCTCACTCGGCTCTACCTCGTCCTCCCCGACCGCCGTTCCGACCAAAGCGCCCCCCTGTCCCAAAATGGAGTGTGCTCAGTCAGCCGCCCGCGCACTCCTCTACCTCTCGGACACCCCCTCCAACCGCCTGTCGCTGTTGTCACACGGTACCTTATCTGCCCTGGCGCCGCTCGTCGCACCGGAGTACCCGCACGGGCTGCGGCGGGCGGCCCTCCGGACGCTGCACGAGCTCACCCGCGGCTGTGGCGCGGAGTGCGCCCGAGAGGTCTCACGCTCGGGCGCACTCGCCCAGCTCGGCGCCATGGCGTCCGGTGAGTCCGGGAAGCCCTTCGAGGAGCTGGCGCTGAAAACGCTGGCCAACGTGTGCTCACAGGGCTGCCTGCGACCGCTGGTCGGGTCGCTGGGGGCCATTCCGAAGTTCACAGAGGAGGTGGAGCGAGACCCCCTCCGGTCGGGAGTGATCTTCAAGGCGCTGTGCTTGTGCTGCAAGGAGGCGGTGAACCGCGCCAAGGTGAAGGAGAGCGGTGGATTGGAGGCTCTGATTTCCTTTCTCGCCGCCAATCAGAAGCACCCTCTCTCCAGACTCGCTGTGCTCGCCTGCGTTGACTTTGTCTATGACGAGTCTGCCATGGAGCAGCTGCAAGAACTGGGTCTGGTTCCTCTGCTTGTCGCCCGATTGGTCGAGCTCACCAAGGGGGAGGAGCCGTCCACGGACAAGATGGAGGTGAGCCTCAGTTCTAACATGTCCCCGATGGAGCTTCTGCCCTCATCCTGTTTCGATTCCTTTGACTTCCCGCCTCCTGAAGGGAACAAGAAAGAGGAGGGCAGTAAAGAGCAAGGTCTCGGATCGTCCAGCTTTCTGAGTCTCCGGTAGGAGAAGATGGAAAAATTAAAATTCAATTCATATATTTTCTCAGAAAATCCTAATAAAGTTGTAATTTTGTGTACTTTGTTTTGCTGTTGTTTCTGCAGGTCCTGGCTGGTGTCTGAGGGACTGATCACATCTGAGGGGGACCTGGAATCCCCTAGTGGTGCTGAAGGGGAATGGGTTCAGGTGCCACCCTCTTCATCTCCTCAGACATCATCCCCAGTCCCTCAGGAGCCTCTGCCTTCCCACACTCCTTCCTCCCTCTCCACGCAAGCCGGTCTGCCACATCTTGAATTCTCCTCGCCCAATCCCCAGCTGTCGCCTGCAGCGAAAAACCCATCTCCGTCTTCCTCCACCCCGCAGCCCTGCAGCTCCTCAACCCCTCAGCTTCAGCTCGGCTCTCCCTCAGCTCTCTTCTCCCCCACCAAAGCTCCCCAGGCACCCAACTCCACGTCAAAGTTCTCCTCCCCTCAGAGGAAGAGGCCGCGGATTCATCCACCCTCTCGCTTGGCCAGGGTGTCCATAGATGCCCCTCCCTCAGTGCCTCGACCGCTGGCTTATCACCACCCCTTCCACCCGGAGCCCTGGGCCCCCGAGTCACCCCTCCTGCTGTTGCTGTCGCGCTTCTCCCACGCCACTGACCCCAGCGCCGCCTTGGTCACCCCGGCTGTCATCTCCGGCCTGATCTTCTACCTCACCCAGCACCGGGACCCCAGCAGCCGGTGCTTCCGCATGCTGTGCCGGCTGAGCTGCAACCCCAACTGTCTGCAGGCGCTGGTCCGAACCGGAACGGTGGCTCTGATTCACCACCATCTCTGCCAGACGGATGGTCTGCCGGAGAGAGGCGAGCGGCAGAGCAGCTGCGTGAAAGCCAAGGTTAAACAGCTAGGTAATCCAAAGAGGCTGTATATATCTGTGTGTGTCTGGAGTTCACCCTCCACACATGCTGGGTATTTAATCTGCGTACTCCGTCTCAACAGGTCTTGCACTCCTCAATAATCTCCGTGTACAATGCGAGTCGGGGTTTGGTGCAGGGGTTCTGGCCCATGTGATGTTGACGGGCACAGAGTCGGACAAGATGAACTGTGCACTGTCTCTGCCACTAATTCACAGGTATGTACTGTTGCAACAGACATAATAGAAATAATCCCAACGGCTGTATAACTCACTCTCCCCCTTCTTACAGCAACAAGGCTCTCTTGAAAAAACTTCTTTTGGACAATGGTGGCCTGCTCTTGGCTCTGGAGCCGTTGGATTGCACCAAGGAATACAGCGAGGACGGCCACTCCACTAAATGTGTCGCTCTGCATTCCGATTGGCTTAATTCGCCGCATTTAGTCCCCGCCTCCCAGCTTCACTCGCTGTACTTCTCTCTCCTTATTGGATGCCTGTGTAGTCTCATGGTTGGTGTCAAAACGACAAATAAAATCTGCCTTAGTCCCCAAGAAATACAGTCATCTGATGACAACAGTGGAGGTTCACCCCCTCCCCTGAAAAAGCCTCGCCTAGCCAACTGTTCCTACGGCGACTCAACCTTTGACCTCCTCTTCCTTCTTGATGACGGCACCCAGCTCTCGGCCAACCGAGAAGCCGTGGCCGGGTCGGCGGGCGCGGGCGAGGCCGGCTCCGAGTACTTCAGGGCCCTGTTAAAAGGTGGTTTCTGTGAAGCCCAGGGCACTGCAGCAGCAGCGGCGGCGGCCATCCCCATCAAAGATGTCGGCAGTGGCATGCTGCTGCCAGTGCTGCATTACCTGCACGGCTGTCGCCTCCTCAAGGAGGACGCGGAGGAGCAAGATGGAGAGGCGGGGGTCGGGGCAAGACGACGGTGTCAGGTTCTAGAGTCGCTCGCCGTTAAAGGGTTTGGTGTCCGCATGGACTCAGAGGAGCGCCTGACGGAGATGTCGGCGTTCCAGAATAGCCCTCTTGGTGAGGCGATGATTGGGGCGTGTAGGTTCCTGGTGAGTGAGTTGAAGATGGAGGTGGAAGAGCTCTGCATCTCGCTCCTGGTGACCTGCTCTACTGCAGCTGTTGGCCAGGCCATCTCCACATCCCCAAGGGAGATTGTCGGGAGGAGCCAAGACTTCCCAGACGGGGAGTCGGCTGATGAGAGCCTGGCTAAACGTACGTCTGGGTTAGAGTTGAGTGGTTCTGAAGGGCAGAAGGAAAACCCAAACGACCCTGTGTGTAATTGTAAACCACCTACCCCCTCGGGAGGGGTGGGGAAGGCCAACGAGCCACTCAGAACAACTTTGAACCCCAAGGTGATCGCCAATGTCAGCCCTACTTCTAAACAAGGCCCCCCGTTACTTTCAGTAGAATCCAGGCCAAAGATCTCTACTAAAAGCTCTACACAGCTTTTGAAACCAGCAGAATTCATAGATAAAAGGGAGAATTCGGAGAAGTCTCCTTCCTCCTCTAAAACGAGTTCTCGAGTTTGGAGCCTGGGTGTTCTCCTGCCAGAGATCTACTGGTTCTCGCAGCGCTACAGCTACCCGAACCTGGGCAGGGCTTGCCTGTCTCTCCTGCTGACTTGTGGGGGTCCTCGGCCCATCCTTCCCTCCTCCTCCGCTGGGGTCCACCTGCAGCAACTGGCTAGGGGGGCCGACTGTACAGAAACTCTGAAACGGGATGTACTGACTGTGGCCACGCTCGCCCTGAGCTGAGGGATGATGGAACCAGATGGGGAGGGATTGGTGGTGTGAAGCTACGTGTGAGGTGAGGTGAGAAGATGCTAGTTTGTCATTAGCCGTCAGAAGAAAACGTTGTTGTGATAAACTATTATGAATGTCCGCATTAGCTCGATGTTGAACTTTTGTAAAGCCCTCTAATACCTTCCTTACCTTAGTATAAACATACGCTGGTGTTAAGGATGAACATTTTTGTTTTGGGTGCACAACAATAACACAAGGAACCTTTTTGATTTTGATTTTTTTTCCCTTCTTCTCCAACCCCCATTGACTTCCATTGTTAGAATAACTTGATTGTCATCTATGAAGCTTATTGAAGTTTCTTCTGGTACTGTGTGTTATCTTGGTCTTGAAAATCAAAATCTTTGGTGTTTTTTAAGATTTCAATTTTTAATCTGGATTACACATATATGAAATTATACAGATTCCCTTTTTTTTTCTTTTTTTTCTTTTAGGGAGTGTGTTTTTGTGTCTTTACTGTTATGCATGTGGGCATATTGAGGTAAGGAAACAAGAGTGTATAACATAAAGTTTAACGTGTCTTACATGGAGGTTCCTGCATCATCATAACCACATAACGTGTGACGTGTCTCTCCCCCCCCCCATGATTGTTTACAGAAATTACTTTGTCTTTGATTTAATTTTTTTTGCTCAGAAGGAATATAAGCTCTTATATTTAGAGGTCACTTTGTACATTATGTTTAGCCTAGCTGTCCTAAGTGAGAAAAATTGTATTATGAGTTAAAACCCTTTTTGTTTAAAAAATTAATTATTAATTAATGTTAAAAAAAAATGTTTTTGTTTAAAAAAAAAATAAAAAATGTATGTGCTCCGTGCATTTGATAAATGCAAGTGCTCTGTATAAAGTACTGGAGTTATCAGGGTCTGTCTAGGTGCCATTTGTTTAATTTTGTACATACATATTAGGAGCAGAGATTGGGGTACGTGTCCTGTGTAAAGTTGTCCCTTAAATAAATGTGGAAACCTCCATTTCACAGTTCTTACATTTCAGAGTCTGTGGTATACAGCAAATAACAGTTATTATTAGCTTTTCTATACTAGGTCTCTCCATGATTGGATGGATGGATGGATGGATATATTTTGAGCGGAAAACAAGCCTAAAATGTATGGTAAATCCAGATCACTCCCCATTGCGCTTAGTTTTAAACAAATGTACATTACACTGCATTGAAATCTGACTAAATGTTTTATCCAAAGCATAGGTAAAATAAATACCACTCATGTAATGTAAGAGCATCTGGTTTATTCCTGTTGGCTGTAAACACATCCGTGCCGCTTATTGGCCCCGGACCAGTTTAATCAAACCAGGCATATTATTTGCTTTGTCAGCATGTAGTTGATTTGGTGCTTCTGAGCGCACCGGTGAACGCATTTAGTGATGAGAATCCTCAAAACCATCCGGGAGAGCATTGGTATGACCATTGTGGAAGAGACTATGATTTCCGTCGCCCCAGGGAAATTTCTAGAAAAAGGAAGTTCAATTTTGATTACTTACTCAAAAAATTGTTTTGTTTAAAAAAAAAAAAAAAAAAATGCTTAACCATAAATCCAAAGTAAAGAGTGTCATAATAAAAACTACTGTGCAGGGCAGTGAGTCTACAACAAGACTTACCTTGGTGCGTATGCGCAGATGGGAAAATGGCACAAACTCAGGTTGGCCGTGGTGGTGCGCCTGCATCTTCAAGTAGGCATTAACCATGCAGACAGCAACACCAGGAATTGCCAACACCACTGTCAGAATCTTCCAGGTCTTTGCTGTGGAGAACCAGAACATTGGTGTCAACCAAGAATCTGTTTGTCATTTTAGAAACTGTGCCCAATAATGAATTGATTTTATTGTTTGTTGATACAAGTACACCTTAACTGTTTATAAAATGTTTATTAGTGTTAAGGATGGAGAAAAAAAAATTCTCACAATATGAGGTTAAAGGGACACGGCACAATTTGTTTGGAAATACCCTTGTGGTTGAAACCAGTATTGCAAAAAATGTTTTTGGTTTGAAACTCAAATATTAAAAGTGAGCTGGGGAGGTAATTTTGGGCTCTGGGTGTGCTATAAGCCAAGCAAGAAGCATACCTTTAAATACAATTTGCAACTCAAGAAACACTGTAACAGCAACTATGCTGAAAGACTGGGAGCTGTCAAAAAATGTTAAGGGATATTAACGATAATAATAAATACATACTGACCTCCGCCCTCGTGGCTCGCATGCGATGCAGCCGCTAACACCCGTCGGGCAACCATGGCTGTTGGGGACAGAGCCATCTCTAGGAGCGGAGAAGGTGTAAGATAAGCCAGCCAAACACTTGCTGTAGCCGATTATGCATGTATACCTGCCATGCACAGACATTTACACGTGGAGCGTTCCCCCTAAAGGACGTTGTTCAGAGGGCTACATTTTAATATTAGGCTATGCTTCATGATAATTTTTTTCGGTCGAGTTTATTATTCTACTTGTCAAAGGAGGTTGTAACCTCCACTGTCAAACTAAACGCGTACAAAGCATTCAATAGGATGTTTGACTCAATATAATACCTTCCCAGGCATGTTAAGACCCAATCCCATGAATTTCACAAGAAATCCACCATATAAGTGCAATAACTAAATAAGAAAATACTGTAAACAACATCAAGGGGTAAAACAAGGATTACATGTACTGTTGGCTACCATTGGATATTGAGACTAATACTATATATCTATATATATTTAAATATAAAGTATATTGAATTTCAGATGAAAACTTACTTTTTCTTATCCTTTTAAACAGACTTGATTTCCCCCTTAATTTCTGATTATGTTGTTTAACTTTCTCCACCTTCCTGCTAACTTTGTTGTCCTTCAGTCTGTCCTGAGCTTAACCCAACCGTTAGACTCCTCCCCATGTAGGCTACCTCTGACTCTCCGCCAAGAAACTTTCAGTTTATATTTGGCCAAGTGCAAAGGCAGGCTAATATGTTACAGACGACACGGGAGTGTGTTTGTGGTAGTGCTTTCCAGCACATTCATGATTTTCGTTATTCACGGTCAAGCAGTTGACGTGATAGGCCATTGATTGGTGAGCTTAAAGAAATACATTATTTTAGTACTTACTATTTTTAGAATTACATTTTTTTTTAATTCAAACTTTTCTTGGCAATTTTCTTTCATTAAGAAAATTCTCAGTAAAAGCAGTCACAGGTCTGAATAAGGACTGATAGTAACTTCACAAGGTAAGATCCTACCAGGAAACTGCATTGAATTTTTAACCACATAGTGTATAGTACAACTTTACAGGCGCTTTTTCTCACCTAAAGATCTCAATTTAAATAAATAAAAATTTGTCATTTGTATATTTATTTCTTTTTTTAATTTCTTCTAAAATTATCACTGGCATTGTTGTCTGTGGTAACTAAACTAACCGGTCTAACTCTTACTTACCTTCCTTCTTCTGGAATTCCCCTTGTTGCCAGAATTGTCTAGTCTGTAGGGGGGGCAACGAAGCATGTGTACACTTTTAGGTACATTCCTGTACCTTGATTTCTGTGTGTGTAGCCTAATACAACAGGGATATGTATGGAGTCTATCTATTGGCATTAATAAATAGGCTACCAAAATCCTCGAAAGATTTTAAGTAGCTGTTTGTGTTCTACTGTCCAGTATGAGTGGGTCTGAGGGGAAAGAGGATGGATTTTCTTCCTCTGAAAGCACTCTGTCTGGGCAACATGGCAGTCAAACCAAGGCTAAGAGGTAAGAGGAGAATCTCTAACTGCCCCTGCCTTTTCTGCAACAAAGAGCTCAGCAGTGACATCATGGCACAATCATAGTTTTTAGAAGGTCTGTCTTTGTCTTTGTCTCTGTTGTGATGAAGCCCAGTCCAGCAGACGAGACCGGACTCCCCTGCACTGAGTGACCAGTCAATAGAATTCCCTATTAACTTCACAGGCAACCTCTATTCTACTGAGCAAAGGTAATAATAAAAAGAAACACTGAAGAGTCACTGGTCTAAGCAACAATGCATCGGAATCAAACATGGAGCCTATTCTACAATTCTACAAATTCAAATTAGTAGTAATATACTACTAATAATAATCCAAACGTCCTTCATGTGCTGTTCCTTTAGTTAAACACATTCAATAATGACAACATTTTGTTCATATCTCTAAAGTTGTGTTACACAATTACAGTGATTTTTCTGTCCTGTTCAGTTAGGGCCATAGGAGAAGAGCCCCCTCTAAGTCTTTGGTACAGCCAGTCTATAATACAGCCCCCTAGTGGTTAGTTAGGTTCATGTGAACTTAAAGCCTAATTTTCAGGGGTTTCTTAGATGTTTACAGGTACACAAAGTAAAGATTTTGCCTCAGTTTCACTCATATTTAAACCTATCATGGCATTAAAATTATATTTCATTTACTTTGATAGTGTGGCCTCTATTTGGCTCTCTGTTTTGAGTATCTAATTGTATATTAGTTTCTCTTGAAGCCTTGCGTGTAATTCACAGTGTACCTAAATCACACACTTTGTGTCAGTATGTAGATTGTAGTTCAAAGTGATACTTGTCACTCCTGCAGCTTTGTCAATCTGCAAAAATTACATTAGTGAAACTCAGGTGAATTTTTTTGCCTCAACTCGACTGTTATCTGACTCAACCGAGGGGACAAACCACCACCAAAATGACCAACTGTGTGTTTTCTCCACAGAACGTACCTGGAGAAGTCAGAGGTTATCACTCTATACAAAAGCACCAAACAGACAAATGTATGGCGGTTGACTCTCTGGAGAGCCGTAAGATGATTGCAAAACCCACCCATTCAATCAATCATTACATATTTATTCTAAAACCATAGACTCAACTTGGACTCCTCCCCATTTTCCAATTGTGTAATTCTCGGATTCCTACAACTTATAAAATAGCGCCAAGTGTAAAGCCAAAACTCCAGGCTTCAAAGTCCCTTCAGAAAACTATAGGTTAATCATAGACATCACATGATTCACATCTATGACCAAATGTCACAAGGTTTATACCTCTGGGTCAACCAGGTCTATAAAACTACATCTGTGATCCTAATAGCGCCACTATGTGGTCAGTAGATATATGCAGTATACTGTATATGCAGACAGTACATACATCTATAGATATATACAGTGTTTTCAGGGCTTAACATTCGTCATTGGTTTCCGAGTATTCAGAATACAAAATATATTTTGTAGATATATTTCCCTCCTTTATTAATTTATTAGAAAATGACTCTGTCAAATTTACCATAACAGTTATTCATTATTGTCCTCTGTTGAATTTTTACACAGCAAGTCAAGATGGCTACTCCCAACGAAAGTTCAAATGTCGTATGAAGAAGAAGTTTGAGTGTTTGTTTGAAGGGGTTGCTAAACCAGGACAGCCAACACTTCTGAACCAGATTTACACAGAGGAGTACATCTCAGAGGGAGGGAATGGAGAGGTCAATAGTGGACATGGGGTCAGACAGATTGAAGTATCCAGGAAATCAGCAAGAGAAGAAACACCTATTAAGTGTGAAGACATATTTAACAGCTTACCTGGACAAGTTAAACCAATCAGAACATTGTTAACAAATGGCGTGGCTGGCATTGGTAAAACAGTCTTAACACAGAAGTTTACTTTGGACTGGGCTGAAGACAAAGCCAACCACAACATACAGTTTATATTTCCATTCACCTTCAGAGAGCTAAATCTGCTGGAAGGAAAAAAGTACAGCTTAGTTAAGCTTATTCACTTCTTTAATGAAACTAAAGAACCAGGGATATACAACCTTGACAAGCTCGAAGTTGTCTTCATCTTTGATGGCCTGGACAAGTGTCGACTTCCTTTGGACTTCCAGAACAACGAGGTCTGGACTGACGTCACAGAGTCCACCTCAGTGGACGTCCTGCTGACAAACCTGATAACCACACGGCCTGCAGCAGCCAATCAGATCCCTGCTGAGTGTGTTGACATGGTAACCGAGGGTTAGAGGGTTCACTGACCCCCAGAAGGAGGAGTACTTCAGGAAGAGATTTAAAGACGAGACGATGGCCAGCAAAATAATCTCCCATATCAAGAAGTCACGAAGCCTCCACATCATGTGTCAAATCCCAGTCTTCTGTTGGATCACGGCTACAGTTCTGGACCATGTGTTGACAACTGATGAGAGAGGCAAAATTCCCAATACACTGACTGAGATGTACATCCATTTCCTGCTAGTTCAGAACATACAGGGACATGCAGTCCCTGTATCATACAAGTATCATAGGAGAGATGGGACAGATCTTCTCTGGAATACAGAGAGTAAGGAGATGATTCTATCTTTGGGAAAACTGGCTTTTGAGCAGCTGGAGAAAGCCAACCTCATCTTCTATGAAGCAGACCTGGCAGAGTGTGGCACTGACCTCCGTGCAGCCTCAGTGTACTCAGGAGTGTTCACACGAACCTTTAGAGAGGAGCGTGGGCTGTACCAGGACAAAGTCTTCTGCTTCCTCCATCCGAGCATTCAAGAGTTTCTTGCCGCTGTTTACGTCTTTCTCTCATTCATCAATACTGGTGCCAACCTGCTGTCAGAAAAGCATAAAACTTCTTTGCAAAATATAAACAAATCTGAGCTAATATATCTCCTCCAGAGTGCTGTGGACAAGGCCTTACAGAGTAAGAATGGACACCTGGACTTGTTCCTTCGTTTCCTCCTGGGCCTCTCACTGGAGACCAATCAGATTCTCCTACAAGGCCTGCTGATACAACCAGCAAGTACCTCAGAGACCAACCAACAAACAGTGAAGTATATAAAAAAGAAAATGGGTGAAAAACTCACCCCAGAAAGCTGCATCAATCTGTTCCACTGTTTGAATGAGCTGAAGGACCTCTCTATTGTGGAGGAGATCCAACAGCACATCAGGAGAATAGGAAGTCTACCCATACACTGCTGTTCAAGTGTGGTCTTCATCTTGTTGTCGTCAGAGAAAGACCTGGATGTGTTTGACCTGAAGAAGTATTCAGCCTCAGAGGAGGCTCTTCTGAGGCTGCTGCCAGTGGTCAAATCCTCCAGTAGAGCTCTGTAGGTGTAAACGTTCACATTTTCATAATTATAGGAAAGCAAATATTCACTGATAATCATCACCTAGTCCTACACACTCATATAAGGCATTGTCAGAGTGGAGAAAATATATACATTTAATTACATGAAATATAACAGGAAATATACAAGTATAATGACATATTCATGTTCCAACATCTACATTAAAGGTTGGACGCCTGTAATCTGTCAGAGAGAAGCTGTGAGGCATTGTCTTCAGTTCTCAGTTCCGAGTATTCCAGTCTGAGAGAGCTGGACCTGAGTAACAATAAGCTGGAGGATTCAGGAGTTAAACTGCTCTCTGCTGGACTGAGTAGTCCACAATGTAGACTGGAAACTCTCAGGTTAGTGAAAATAATTCTGATGTGCATTGATCCATGTCATACCAATCTTAATCTGACATTAGATTATTCTGATAGCAAGTCACCACTTAATTGTAATCCATGATATACCTAAATAAAACATAATCATCACTCTTTTTTTATAAGAAAAGTGGTGATGTTAGAATATTGGTTTAAAAACACTTCAATTGTATGCTATGCCTATTTTATTAGATTGAATTTGAACAATCTCTCAGAAGGATGCTGTAAGGACTTAGCTTCAGTTCTCAGTTCCTCTCAGTCTTCCAGTCTGAGAGAGCTGGACCTGAGTAACAATAAGCTGAAGGATTCAGGAGTTAACCTGCTCTCTGCTGGACTGGGGAGTCCACATTGTAGACTAGAGACTCTGAGGTTAGTTCACTCTGTTCACTCTACGCAATAGCAATAAAGTCAAATTCACCATAAAAAGTGAACCTGTAGCTTTAACAGTGCCTAAGGACTAAACTTGGTGATTCTTTGCTTAAAATAAATAAACATGTTAGAACTAGTAACTCCCTGTAATAAGTATTTCTCAGCTCTGCTGGCTATTTACACACAAATGTGTGTGTGTGTGTGTGTGTGTGTGTGTGTGTGTGTGTGTGTGTACAGGTTGTCTGGCTGTCTGATCACAGAGGCAGGCTGTGCTTCTCTGGCCTAAGCTCTGAGCTCCAACCCCTCCCATCTGAGAGAGCTGGACCTGAGCAACAACCACCCGGGAGACCCGGGGATGACACTGCTCTCTTCTGGACTGGAGGATCCACACTGGAGACTGGAGAAGCTCAGGTGGATGGATGCTGTCAGCCAGGGCCAGTGGCCTCTAGAATAATATTCTTCATTTCTTCAAAGAATATACTGTCCTGACTTCGTGTATCCCCCCAATGTGGACCATGTCATGGTGTGGACCAAACCAAGTAATTTGGATCAAACCAAGTAGTCCTATTAGAAAGTGTAAGTGTAGTTGTATTCTTGCAAATAACACATGACTTACTACTGAGGTACTACTAAACTACTGAGTCAAGAGTAACAAATGTTCAACTTAAAATTCCTATCAATCTAATTCCTGTGGGGAGCAGAGATCATTTGTTTGATGCATTGAGACTGCATCTGTCATTGTGTAGGCTTGCTTGCAGCCTATAGGAAGAGGTGCCCTTGTAAAAGCAAAAGTACAGCCAGTGTTAAAATACAAAATAAGCATTTTAGTTTCCCTGTAATCACACCATTGTAACAGAATCACACAAGATTTATTCATTTTAATAAATAAAATAAAGCCATTTCAAATCAAGTAGCTTATCACTCAAGTAAAGTGTTACTGTATCTCCACAGCATTGACATGTCTGTGATTCCCGTCCACATGACGCACCTGTGGAGGATTAGCCCCACAGGTGCATGCCATTATCGTTAATTTCTGTTAGTATTTAGTTTCCCCATCAACACAGTGTGTTGTTGGTCATTGTTTCGGCTTAGTCGCCCTGTACGTTTGTGGTTTTTCCATTAAAGCTACAAGCTTTAAGCGTTTCACCTGCCATTCAGCCTGTGTTTTCCTCTGGCTCGTGCTTACTCTCGCAAACCCCACACGAACTGTGACAGATTCATTCTATTTATGTTTACACTGTGTTCCGTGTTTTTTTTTAACATTGACATAAATGTATTGTCTGTGTCTGCAGTCAATAAAAACTGACCATCTACCGAACGTCTACTTGGTCAATTTGGGGGGGGGGGACTTGTATATGGTGGTTATGGCCCTGATTTATATATTCTACAACGAAAGAAACGTGAGGACATTTCTGTGTAAATTATATCACTACATGAATTCACCTGTATTTTAACATTGTTTTGTGTCAGTTTCTTTCCATTCCCCTTTTTCTTTACACCTTTATTTTTAGTCTGGTTAAAACCTCCTGCATTTGCAAGCTCGGACACTGTGCGTTTCTATTTTTTCTAATGGGGGGGAATGTGTGTGTATTCCGAAGTGCTATGCTATGTGGGTGCTAAGTGCTGCACCCACAACCCATGTTGTGGGTGCAGCCGAGCTGACTCACTAGCGTTGGACCTCAAAGTTCTTCCGTACTCGACACAGAAATGTCCAATAAAAGTCTAATCTACAAATGTGTCTTTTTGTTCATTTGTTTAATAACTTAAAACAAACAACACAACAGCTTAGGATAATACTTTAACATTCAGTGCAGGTCAAAAGACTGTGTTGCTCCAAGGTCCAATAGCTTCTTTTTGTTTTGCGAGGATACTTCGTCTCTTATACTACAACCAAATCAAATTATATTATTCCCAGCGTCACTGGTCACCTGTCAATATTTTCATTTCTACCTTAAACATGCAACACAGGTTCTTCTTAGTTCTCGTAATCTTAGATAGATTATTCTTTCTTATTACTCCAATTATTATCAATACTGGATTACAATATATTACAAAAACAAAAAATATGATTTCTATAGAAATGGCTACAACAGTTGTGACGTGGTGTTCCGAGGGACTTTTTTCTGACGCTGTTGGAAGACATTTGAGCTTTACTTCTTGATCTGCTTGTGTATGAATAGGGGAATGACTCATCACTGTTAGGACAGCAGCTTCACAGAGGCACAGAGACACCATGAAGGCTTTTGGAGTTGTGTTGCTGTTGCTGTGCTACCTGGCCATCACTGAGGGTAAAGTGACCGTACAAACCTTACAGCCTATTATCAGCCACTGCTAGAGGGTTTAAAATAGCCTTTCCATTATCAGTGATGTGCCTGAACTTGTTCATTGAACGATAGTTCATGAACGCGTTCATATTTTGGGTGAACGTGAACTGAACGTACTGTTTTACTGCCTGATGAACGTTACTGTGAACTAGTTCATTCTGGTGCCTGTGTGAACGGAACGCTCTCTCAGTTTAACTTCGTTCATTAGGGTGCCAGATTCCTATAGAGCCTTCCACGCGAAAACCCCGCTAAAACACACCGTAAACAGGCCTTAATATTTAGCGGAAAAAAACACGCTATTTGGCAACACCAGCCACCAGGGTCGCACCGCCGCATGCGTCATCAAAACAAAAAGCAGTATGGAGGCGACGCAGTCGACAAAGTAGGAAGGACGCGTCGTATGATAATTTATGACAGAAGTCGGCGAGGATGGGAAAAATCTCACATTTCTGCCCGCCGGCTTTCAAAACAGAAAATCTGCACTTCAGTCACATCCACAGCAAACCTGAAACGGCGTTAAAGCAACAATGGGGAAATGCTGTCCCCTTAATGCTAATGTAAACCCTGGTTGGATAAGGATTAAAAAATGGATATGAAGATGAAATCTGACGCATAGTTTTAGTGTTAAAACTGATAAAATAATTGCTGTGTGTGGTTTTATATGGGCTGTGGCAATAATTTTGAAAAATAATTGCTCGCAGCAACATGGAAAAAAAGAACTATGAACTAGTTCATTTTTGGAACTGTGAACTTAGTTCAAAATTTTCAAGTATGAACTATGAACTGAACTAGTTCATTTTAAAATGTGTGAACTGAACTTTGAACTAGTTCATGTAGAAAATGAACTTTCCCATCACTCCATTATTATACATCATTTCATTGAGAATTTTAAAGACGTGTAAATGCTATAGGCCTACAGTATAGTGCAATAGCAACAGCAGTTGAATGGAAACAGAGAGCATCTCGATGCAACCATAATGATGTTATTTCAACCCTCAGCGTGGACATGCAGTTCTGGACCACAGTTGCCCGGGGCACGTCAAATCGATGCAGGCAATGGACAGGTAGTTGCGACTACGGACAACAACAGAGCCTATCAACTACTCGGCCAAATGTGGTCCATTCTGTCCCAATCTGACATCAAACATGTGACAGTGGGATTTGCAGGAACCTGGGCTGTGAACACCAACGATCAAGTCTTCAAAATGGTATCCGGCACGTTTGTTCAACTTCTTGGTGAGACACATATTGGCCTCATGCAAGAACCACTCGCATGAGCATTGTTGTTCTTCAGTTGGTGGTGTTACATTTTCTTCACCCCATTAACACTGGTCCTTGATACTGGATTTTTTCATCTCCCCTCTCTCATCGTCGTCCGCTTATCCGGAATCGGGTCGCGGGGGTAGCAGCTCCAGCAGAGGACCCCAAACTTCCCTT
>JAOEHI010036173.1:0-23141 GCA_025447815.1 Percopsis transmontana | reverse complement strand
GTCCCAGTGTGGTAGAGACAGCAGCAGGTCCCAGTGTGGTAGAGACAGCAGCAGGTCCCAGTGTGGTAGAGACAGCAACAGGAGACCAAGCAGCCCAGTTCCAAACATCCCATTCCCCGAGAGCGACATAGTATGAAATGTCACGTTGTTGTTTGTCCCCCTCCCTTCTCGCCGGCTACCACCACAAGTACAGTATATTTCACATCTGTGGGAAACACTGATATGTTATGACAGACAGTTTTAGAAGTAGTTTATCTTACTATATCACCCTTCGGCCCAGCTGGCCCAGCAGGCCCCGCAGGTCCATCCATGCCCTGCGAAGAGCAACAATGACAACCCTCAGCTCAAATGATACTTACTCTTCATCATCATTATCATTGACTACTACTACAGACAACAACAACAAAAATCACACATTATCTTGACAAAGACTCTTCTGAAGGTACAATAAAAGCCAAATGTCATCTTATGCTTCCACATTTAAAGGGTTATTTAATTTATTTAAATGCCCCCCACACCACCACCCAAATAAAAAAAAAAAAAAAAAACTTAGAGTAGGTATTCCTAAAATTTCCCGACAACTGATGCTAGTTGCGCATGCATTGGCCACAAGAAACGTGTACAATGTTGACACAATGCTGACACAGTTAATGTATGAGTGTGTGTTAATGCTGAGTTAATGGCACACAGGACAGACGAGAGCCTTGGAATTTGGATTTTGTAACGGTATTATGCAACAAACTCAACGGAGCATTACTAAATTCAAGAAAGAAATGCTTACAAAAGCACTTTAAGGGAACCAAAACTACTTTGGCCTTATCTGAGGATGGGGGAACGTCAAGAAGAACTTTAGCGGACCAGTATATGGAGGGCAAGGGCGAGAGAGAGAGAGAGAGAGAGAGAGGGGGGGAACGAGAAACGGAGGATAGAGAATTGCGAGGAAGCCTCTTGGTCAAAATGACACTCACCCTAACGCCGGGCTTGCCGTCTAAGCCGGAGGCTCCCTGTGTCGTTATGGACGTATGAGTGACATGGACAAGGCGGGATTAGTACTAGATGAGCACAGTGGAAACAGACACTTAATTGCTGTTATTAGGGCAGGTTGATGGCAGGGTACACAACCACTAAATTACAAGTTACAGGGAGGTTTGGGAAAAGCAGTCGGCTCAAGCAAATGAACATAATGAGACCGAACTATGGTTGGTGTGAGACACACACTCTAAATAATACACACACGCAATATAAATACACACGTATAGTACACAAACAAACCGATATTTGCAGTGGTTCCCAACCTTTTAGACCTTTCAATATAGCTGCATATCCCTCACCACAGAAACCAGCATGAACCTTAATGTGTTCATTTAAACTGAAACATCCTTAATTAGTAGTATTCTGAAACTAGATATTATTACGATGATTTTCTCCCTGCCAAATAATACTATGATACTGTTACCCGCAGGGGTATTGTGATTATAAATACATTATACAATATCTCACAGACATCATTACCTGTTGATATTTGTAACATTATGCCAAAAGATCATGTCAACCAAGTAGCCAGGGTTGGAAATCACTGGACTAGTGTACCCGATGAAACAATAAACCTGACTTAAACCTGACTAAATGAAGAAAGATTTAGAAGAAAGGGCAAGCTAAATAATAGACAGGGTCATGTGAATAATGGCAACATGTAGTACAGGTGTGTAATCTATGTGCGATACTTACGGGGAGACCCAAGGGTCCGCGGTCACCTTTGTTCCCTTGCTCCCCCCGCGCGCCTTTTGTGCCATGCAACCCAGCCTCACCCTGAAGGGCCACACATTAGTGAAGGTTAGTACCAAGAGCCTGGGTGGAACTAGATGCTGTATGTCTTCTTTTCTTTGCACTATGGGATCTGGGGATTCAGTACACTGGAAATAAAAATGGTTTGTTGTTCCACCTAACAAATAAAGGCCCCATGTCATTTCTATATCCAACTGTCATTTTGGACAGACTTTTTGTCCTTCAAACTTTCCTTTTCAGTTTATATTGCACTTTCTTTTTTAAACATGCCTTTACTTTATTTGCTATCTGAATGGAAGTGGGAGGATATGTCTGGATATGATTGGTTAAAATTCAGAAATGATCTCACACCTGGAGCCAGTCTTATTTTACACCATGATTTGTTAAGAGAGGAATATTAGCTATATGACATGCTAGACAGATTTCAAAATTAGCACAGCCCTTTCAGGTCCCTTCAGACAACACAACTGGAAAAAACTTGAATTTCACAATAGGGGATCTTTAAGTTAGGTGGAACAAGAAACCAGTTCTGTTGGCCAGGCAGTGGAGACAACCTTATGATTTAGAAAAAAAAAGCAGCTTGGTTTATTTCAGCTATTACGTATGCAGACATGCTCCATCATTTAATATGTGAAGTGGGTTTTCCATAATTTTTTTTGCTGAGATTCACCTTTGGTCCTGGAAAACCATGGGGGCCCTGCAAAATGATAGAGAGAAAAAAATTCTAATATTAAAATGTATACCTTGTCATTATAGTGTTTGGTGAGAGATGTCTGAAATACATTTTACACTTCTTATTTGTTTAAAACATCCAATACATATAATAGGCTTATACATTTCCCTTTTTTTAAGCAGGTTTAGCAGCTTTGTGTCATGGAATTACATTGGCAGCTGGCCAACATGTACATACAGTATGTTTTCTTTAGTAGTTCTAAATGTGCAGACCAGCACAATGCATCGGTATTCTATCAACTTAGCATTTGGTATGGCCCTGTTTTTAAACACAGTATCTCCCAGTTGCGTTATATAACTTTGCCTTATGTAACCTCTTGAAAGCAAGTGTGGCACATTCACGTCGCATGGGTGTTGATACCAAGTTTATGTCAGACATTGCGTGACTAACTTTGACAACTTGTGTATGTGTGTAAAACATGCACACATACAACTTGAAGATTACGCCTTCAGCAATTTAAAACATTGAACTCACCATTGGCCCTGAGGGGCCGTGGGGCCCTGTTGGCCCTGGGGGGCCAACAATCTGTAAATAAGATTTCTTTGTATCATTATTTTGTATTATTATTATCACTGGACTACATTTCACATTAAAAGTGCAGGACATTTTAAATGACCACTTCCGACACATATGTAAATAAATCTCTAGTATTGTATCTAGTATGGTAATGGGATCATGACAGACTTACTGAGGGGCCTTGAGGGCCAGGCAGGCCTGCATCTCCTTTATCCCCCTTCATTCCATTGTTGCCCTTTAGGAAGAAGAGGTGCATTACACACAGTAGCATGCAGAAATAAGATATATTTTAGGGGCCTGTAGACCCACGCAGGTGTTTTCAGTTATTTTGGCCGGTAAGAAGTCTTTCCGATTTGTTCGTTTTTCTGGTCATGAGAAAATATGTTTATTTATGAAAATGTTAAATATTTCCTCTTCACATTTGTTAAGTATTCAAGCATGTACTATAGGACAGCTACTAAATAATGAAATCTTTTGAATGTGTGTGTGTGTATATATACAGTACCAGTCAAAAGTTTGGACACATTTCCCATTCAAGTGAATAGGAAACTTTTGACTGGTACTGCATATACAGTATATATATTTAAGTATATATATGACCGGAAGTGCAGCCATCAATTGGACAGATGGTTGCTGCAAATTGATGTCAGCACACTGCATGTATAATCCAATTGGTTCCTTAAGCAGGTGTCAGTTGTCCCGCCATAACAGGTTTAACAAAGCTGGCGCAGGAGATGTCAAACAGATTTCTGTGCACACCCACACATTCCTAATTAGAGGATTAAGCAGACACTATAAAACACCTGTGTGGGTGTACTGGGACTTTAACGAGCACATTTTAGTACAAGCACTACTGTATGGTGGATTCTTACTGGTAAACCAGGCAAACCAGTCGCTCCTTTCTCTCCTGAAGAGCCAGGGATTCCCATGTCTCCTTTGGAGCCCTTGTAGCCCTGAGTCAAGACAGATATGGGTCACACCAAGAAATGACCATGGTTCTGTTTGCCAACGTTTTGGTGTTTATGTGGAAGTAAACACTGTGGCTGAACATTAAGACAGACTATTTCTGTAAGGATATTGACCCCTTGGTAAAGCCTCATAAGAATGTGCCATGGTGGATTGATACAAAGTGGACATATTTTAGCATCTCCGTGAGTGAGGATTTGGGATGGAACTTACTCTTTCACCGTCCAGTCCAGGAAGGCCAGGCATGCCTTGGTTTCCCTGAGGGAAGGATTATGACAAAACTCACATCTTTGGGACCTAATATATCATCACTTCCACATCAAATGAAGCACAGGTGCAGAGGTTTAGCAGCAGTATATTGTGAGTGTTAAGAAGGGAACATGCCGTCACTGAAAACGAGATAAATTAAGGAAAAATTGTTTGCCAATCATACGATTAGCATCGGAACTAGTGTTTACCTTAATACCCTGCGGTCCTACTGGCCCGGGAGGCCCAGGGGGACCCTGGATTAACAAAGAGAAAGAAGTGATCAGCACAGTTTCTGACATTAGAACACTCCCAGAACACAGCAAGGTGTCAAGAGAAACGCGGTAAAAACTGATTTGACCATTACACTGATTTTGTTTATTAACAAATAAATGTTAAGGATTAGTCATCTATTGGAATTACATTTCAAATTGATTGCTACACGTACAGTACCAAAGCAATAAACACGCATTACTCACGAGACTCGCTGGAGAGTCTCTTAGTTATTGTCCATGGGAAACTGTTTGTGCTGATAAAAAAAGTATTTATAAAAGATTGCCGTTTGTATTTTCCTTGACTGAACAACTAGGAATTGCCCTAGACTGAAGTTCATGAGGAGTGTGAAGTTGTAGTCTTAGTTAATGTTCAAGGCATATAAAAACTGTTTTTTTATTTTTTTCAGCTAATCTGTTAATTACACCACAATTGTGCTTGTGAAACAGTTAGTGCACGAAGAAGACATACTTATAAAGATCAATAATTCCATATGGTCCTACAGAAATAGCCAACACGCCCTCAAGATGAGAAAGTGAAATAGTGCTGTAGGTGTAGTAGGCTGTTTCACTGTCAAAACACAAATGTCTGGTTTATTATTACCGGAAATTTTAACGGGCAAGTTTTCAATTCATGTTTTAAAAAAAATACATTTGACTCGTGGTTGACTGACAAACCGCGGTGATACGTTGCTTTGTCCCCGCGGTAAGAAAAAATCCATACCGTCACAGCCCTAGTTGGAATACATGGATAAATAATCATTTGAAGACAGTATTTCACTTAGGACCATCTTCCAAAAATAAAAATAAAAATCGATCCAATCAAATTGGCTAAATGCCTTAAAGATTAACAGTAAAGCATTTAGCGACAACCCCAGCAGGATCCACCAACACTTAGATAAAAGCAAGAGCTCAATGTTTGACGGGTTTGGATTATTGTTGGCACAATGACAACAGGGCAGGGCAACACAGAGGGGGAGTACAGCTATGGGTTGGGCCATGCAATGACAAAAAGTGCATCACTCATGGAGATGACACAGAGAGAATAGAACTGAATTACCGTTACTGTAATAGTGGTTATCTTCTGTAGTGGGTCAATGGGCAGATAAAGGAGGAAGTGAAAGAGTGCATGTTACTCAACAACCAAACCTTTGTGTTATCATTCTTCTATCCTCAACTATATGTCTATATGCAGTATCATACCATATCTTGACATCTTGTCACGAACAATGTTTGTAGAAGGCATAGGCTATATATTTCTAATAATAAGAATGTACTGTTGAATTTCATGTAAATGGTCTGGCCTTTATAAAATATGTTCTTCTCTTTTACTGTTGCAACTGCAGTTTAGATTGCCACATACTTTGTGATTAAACTAATATTAACTGATAAGGAGTTCTCTTAGCTTATTCAAAAATCTGTTAAACAGCCATCTGCTCTTTTAAAGCTAATTGAAATATGACACATCAATAAAAATCAAGTAAAGCCCATGTCCAACCCCTGGGGTTGTTTCAACTGATTAAACCTGTTCTCAGGTTTAATTTGGGCAGAGCTATACTGGAAACGAACACAACCACGTAACAAATGCCCCAACCCCTAACAAAAGCAAGAAACCGGGCAAGTCAGGGAGATGTCAATTAAGCTAGCTTTGTAAACGCCCAGAGAGACCTGGGAGGAGCTCTAATCTGTCACTTTAGCTCAAAACACTAGTGTGGGTGGACAGGGGCTTTAAAGGAGTGTTTCTGACCTGCAAGGCCTCCTGGATGTTCCCATTATAGTCTATGATTTCAGTGGCGCCTTGGTCCCCCTTTTGCCCAGGAGGGCCCTGCACATGGGTAGCATTGGGAAACACACTGAAGTATTGAACCGCAGTATGTGAGTCATCATACACAGAAAGACACCATAAACATTAAATCCTACATTTCTGGAATGCACCTTGCCTCAAGCGCTAAAAAACAAGGGGATTTGAATCCCCTTGTGTGTGGGGATGCGACAAACTATGTAACTGCAATAACATGCTTGGAAATCCATATCACTTGCACTATGTACAACAGTATTGTCTATTACTTATACTCAAGTCATATTTTAGCAGCCCAGTAATAAGTAAAGACCATTAATCTAGTCTTTTACGTGTTAGAAGTCTGAATGCAGCCATGAAATCATAAAACCGAGTTGATTATGTTAACTATGTATTTAGGCATGCTAGCAATGTCCTATGTGTAACAATAATGATATGCAATATGTAACAATGATTCCTTACCCTTGGACCAATAGATCCCAAGTCTCCTTTGTCTCCAGTATCTCCCTAATGCACAGCAAACACATTTCAAAACTCAAAGATATACATATATACACACATATATATTAATTATTGTTGCCAGTATGAATGATAATGACAACAGTAAACAACAATTTCCATTGGCATGCTAACCTTTGACCCTTTAGGGCCGGGTGTGCCAGCCTCTCCTTGCGACCCCTACCATAGGTTAAAAAAAAATAGAGCGTAAAAACAGTGGAAAGTTTGAGGGACTAAAAACCCATACACTAGATGCACACATACAATTCGAATAACTTTCTGTATGTTTTTCTTAAGAAGTGTAAGAGAATTTGATTATATAGTATATTTCCCAAAGGAAATATCACAGAATTCTCTTACACTTCCCGAGAGAGTAACACGCCTACCTTTACTAAACTAACCAGAGAAATGGAGAACATGTTTATTTGGACTCTTGACAATTGAGAGGTTATTCTCTAGGGGGGTTTCCAATAGGATGTGGAGCAGCTCCAGGGGTTGTCTGTTTAGACTGGTGCTTAAAGTGCCAGTCAGCGGCACTTATAAACAATGGTAAACTCATTTATACCTGGTTTATTTTAACCGGGCTCCAGGAGAGAACACCAGCAGTTTAAAGCCATGGTATAGCCGTCTTATTATGGCTATAAACTTTATTGAAAGAAATGCTTTGGAAATGCATTATTAATGTTATTCATTGCCAATCTCTCAATGTTATAGTGTACTTCTGATTACACGTCTGTAGATGGCAGCAATACACAGCCGAATCTGCATTGTGATGCACTAATAAGGGATTTCATGAGGCGTATCAGAATGATCCAGTTTTTCTCCTTATAGATAGACAATCAAAGAAACACCAGTACATTTGTGCAATCATTCTATGCATACATACATTCCATACATATACTTACATATTGTACATACATACAAATATGTAATTACACACAAAATAATCAATTTATCCATTCACATTTCTCACCTTTGGTCCAGAAGTTCCAGTTTCACCTCGTTCTCCTTTGCCTTGCGGTCCGTGTTCCCCTCTTTCACCCTGGAAAGTACAGTAACCCACAAACTGCTCAAACAAATGATCTGACCGTTACACACTAAGTGAACCTTTAATTTTCAACATATACCATAAATGTATTTAGTATGCAGTATATATACTCCGATACTATCCCTTTTGTTCATCGTGTAATTCCTTTTTCAAGTTTAACCAAAAATAATTCATGCTTGTTATTTAGCTTGATTTATTTAGCAGTAGAAAGACAATCTCTCCTTGGAGATTTCATCATTTCATCTGTCTACGTTGCCCGAATTGTCTCAATCCCAAATAATTCACCCATGGTCATTCATAAGATATTTATATATATGCTGCCCACCACCTCCAACATATCTTTAAGTAAGACCCTTACAAAATAATAAAAAATAAATTAATAACTGAATGCAGCAGACTGCATGCAAAATCCAATGTGCAGCACATTTCTCTCAAAGTGAACTGATACAATATGGCCAATAGAGGGCGGCATGGTACCACTTAGTCTACAAATGACATCTCGCCGTAGAATGGGAAAGAAGATCATCTTCTAGAAAATCTCAGTGCTTATGGATAAAAAGTGTTGGGTGGCGAATGAACCAACATTTTAATCAAGCTAACAAAAAGGTCGTAATGCCGCATGAGACTAGAGCTGATTTATAGAATTATTCCACTCTTAGTTACAGTGTGTTGCCATTGATTAAAGCTGTCCCATTCTGTTATCATTTCATTTGAAACATCTCCAATGGCACTCTTGTTGAGAGCAACTAATTTTCATCAACTAGTTAGGCTTCAACAGGGGAGAGATACTCTAATAAATCTGCTGCCACACTGGTTCAATTAAAAAAATAGCATAGTTCTGACATCTGGTGGCACATGATTAAACACCTGTGACATAAAACAGCTGCTCTAGCTTGTACAGCCTTTGTGACGCCACATGCTACCGTATGTTTTTTATAGTATTTGGAATATGCTAGTGCGTAACTTAGTCAATTAGTATGCACCACACTACTATTACTGTTTAGTATGTAGAACACAGAACACAGATACTTTAGAAAAACAAACTTCCGGCTCGTCCCCAGAGACCACAACAAAAGATGTGTAAAACATTTGATTATTAACTGTGTGTTGAATGCCATGAGGGGGGGCGGGGGGCGGACACATTGCTGTTGATAACCCAAAGCATAGAGGTAGGGAGAGTTTTGGTCGTACCACAATAGTGCATACTATTGATATGTGGGTATGGAGAACACCAGTGGTTGCCTACCTTTGTTCCTGGGAGCCCTGGGAGCCCTGGCTCCCCCTGCGGGCCTAAGAATCCTGGCTCGCCCTGGAACAAACGGCAAATACGTGTTATTTATTATTCCACAGGGGATATCTGGTGTTTCTCCGCCTCCAAACGCTTCTGAAAACATATACACAAAATGCATGGCAAAACATATTGCAAATGACAAGCATGCAGGTCGTGTTCACTCACATATTTTAACACACACACATGCGGAGTTGAATGTATGCACACGCTAAAAGAGACACACACACACGCGCACGTGCGTGCGCACACACAGCCCCAGTGATTTGATATTTTATCTCCTCGTTTCACATACTAATGATTTTTCCATCCTGGAATAAACCCGTTTGGAGGCAAGGGCTGGCTAAGCAACTCCTTGTTAGGCGCTAATAAGGTGTTTTGTCATGTGTCAATGCCAGGTTCCATGCCATTTGTGGTTATTTCAAGGCATTAAAGACACTTTTACTTTGATTAACACTTATGGAGAAAAGTAAGTGCTCAGTTTTGATTTAAAAGTGTAATATTATTCTAATCAACTCAATTAAAGGGCAAAATTCACATCCCTCATTGCTTAAACTTCTGCTTGGAAATGTGAGATGGGTTAGGCTAGACTAAATGTACAGGTATGTACAGTAGCCTATATCTATTTCTGGCAAACATGCCTATAAGAATATCATTGTATAGCTTTCATGCAACTACTTAACTCTCAAACTACATCAGACAATCATCAAAAAATGTTTAAAGGGCAGTGGCCTCTATAACCTTTTAGTAAACTATTGAGAATGTAGTAGAGCTCATTTCGAGCTGAGCACAGACCTTGTGTGCGTTACGTTAGAAAAAGGTTGTTACATTCAATCAAGTATTTAGGTTCTGTAAGTAAAAACAGGAGTGTATAAAATGAAAGTTTTTTTTTACAACGCCAACAGGTTACAAGCAGACAAAAGGGGTTTAAGCAAAACAGAACCAAAACAGCAACAAGCATTATCTCACCATGCTCTTTTAAGCATTCCTTCCATTCACAGGTTACACTTCAAGCCAACGACCCTACAGCGCATTAGGACCATGGTTGTATTATAAAAACTATACAACTGTCCTATATAAGATTAGGACAGTTGTTGCTTATTTAGCACATTGATTGATTTAGCACATACATATGCTCTTCCGGGCTATTTAATTTCACGCTTTTCTTTAAGCTATCTGTACATTTTACAGATGAGTTTTCACTATGCAGCTACAAGATTAAAGACTTTAACCGTCAAGCCTTTCAAACTGTCTTCATGAAACATTATATTATGTTATTAACACAACTCCCAGGAAGTGGACTGCGGCTCTTGTCGTGGTCAGAGCCGTCAGTACTCCCGAGCCTGCATGGCCCACGTATTACTGCATGTGTCTTCACTTAATGCATCAATCTACCACTTTTATTATTGGCCTCTGAATTTATTAGCTCAGAAGTGCACGCTATTTGGCTCCCTCAACTTTTTTGAGCTTCTTGCTCAAACTTTGGCTCGCACGTAGACAACAACACTGAATATGAAGGGATATGAAATGTATATGATACCTATGTAAAATGAAGCTACGCTAGCATAAAACCTGACCGCCGCGTTTGCCGTCTATCCATCCAATAATACCATGGAGCATTGCATTTGATTAAACTTAACAAAAATATATAGCATAGGCAAACTAACAGACAAAGACAGACAGGGACTACATTTACATACACTAATATCAGTATGCCACTATTATTCAAAATATATCACTAATCCAAATTGATAATAGTGCATTCCAAATAATAGTGGACAGATTTATTATTTAGAACACTGCATTAGTGAACTATGTGTGTGCACGTAAAGGCAATCCCTCTCAAGTGTGAGGCCTAACTGCTGATAGCTGAGAGCTGGGCTGAAGGCGGGTGGACATGGACAAGACTTGGGGAGTCACTGGGGATGAGAACAGTGGCAACATTTACCTTTATCCCCGGAAGTCCGGGCAGCCCTGGAAGTCCTGGCTCTCCCTACACAGGAAAAGTGCGACAGGTTACAGCCAAGCCAAGCTAAGCTGAGTCATGTCTCTTTTCTACTCTTTCAGGGTCTTCGTCCAGAACCTAAAAAGATTTTGTAGGCCTATTTTTCCCTGTCTAATAGTAGCGTTCTATACTGATGCGTGGCCAGTCTATTAGTATATACTTTTATGATTAGTCATTAGCTTGTTGTAAGCACCAGCAGACTGCACATGCATTTTCACACCCATTCATGCAGCCATTGGCCTGATAGGGCTGTTAGTGTTGGTTATATGGCACTATGAACTTTTTTTTCTTCTTTTCAACAAGTCGTGTCAATCTTATAACCATTTGTAAGAGGAATCCAGATTTATTGTTGCTTCTCCTGTTTGGGTTAGCAGCAGTGGCCTGAAGTGGAGAAATTTCTGAGATTAAAGTTTGAAAAGGTTTTTTGGGGGGGGGAGCTACTGGAGCTTTAAGGTAATATGGGTCGGCAGCGCAAGTTAAAAACTTATTTTTCTCCATTACCACGGTCAGGTCATATAAGAGGAGAACTCTAGACTCCCATTGCATCAAAGCATGAGTACAGTAAAGTCATTTGATTCAGCTGTGGAAAAAGCGGAGGTCAAGTCTCTTATGAGGGTTTTAGAGAGAATTTTCAAAATAAAATGTCTGACATGGGATAATTTAAGGCTCTATTAAGCCTATTATATTTATGGCATACGAAAAGAGATATTTAGCATCGCACAAGAATGAACAGTAATGGCACTCATGGGCTCATTGAGAGGGGCTGTAAATTTCCATTGTGGCTCATGAAAGCATTATAAACCTAATGAGTAAAAGTCTCCCTTGTGAACTACTGCTGCACAAACCCGAACTTCATGTCATCCAATAGTAGGATTTAGTAACGATCAACAGCCGCTTTCGTGATGGCCAATGTGACGAGATATAAAGGGTGTCAGGGCAAAAGAATAGAGACTGGCTGAAAAATCTGAGAGTTGAGATAAGCCTGCATGAATTCAGCCAGGCAATGAGTGGGTCTTGAAGAACAACAGAAAGGGGCATTAGCACCTCTGTCCGCCTCGTACATCTCCAATGCAAAATAGGCTGTTGGATTTAATGAGGTGTCGCACGGGGGATTAAATAATATAATTAGTTAGGGCACCGATGCAGTCTTGACAGCAGCTTGAGCAAGAAACAAGTTATGGCTCTCACGAAATGTCAAAATGTCTCTTTAGCAAAGTGCATCGTTTTCCAGTTTTCATCCCGGCAGACACCGTAAACCCAGCCTCCTTAATTTTCCCCTCGACTTCAAGATTGTATGAAATTAGGGAAGAAATAATTAAATAAGAAGCAGTGTTCAAACTACCAAAACATGTGCAGTTGGTTGTTTGCAAAACCGAATAATGGAATGACTTGGCGGTTTAAAAGAATGCGCACAGGTTTCAATAAAACCAAGCACAAACATCCAGAAGGATGTGTTAGCATGGCGCCAGTCCTTATAAAATAATTGTAATTAATTCTTGAAGCTGAGATACTTTAAAGCAGTGACTTTCCAGCACCACCTTCATAGTAAAAGCCTGTCTGTTTGATGTTTTTTCTGGGCTAATTCTCAATCACACTGCACGGAATAATTGTTAATACCTTTCTAAAACATCATGTATTCAATTGGTATTAATGTATTCACCAATGAAGCTAAAAAAAAAGACGGAAGTCCTATATGTCCTAAGGAAACATATTGCCAATGAAAGTTTAAAAGTTAATGCTGCAGTGGTCAGTATCATAAGGAAATAAGTTTTGTACTAATGTTCGACTACCTCATTACCCATTACTATAAAATAATCTTTTACAGTCATGGGAGCAGATTACCTTTAGTCCACTCCGCCCTGGCTCTCCTGGTTCCCCCTGCAATGCAAGTAAGAAAAGTTCACTTTTTAATTGCTTCACATTTCATTGCCGTTGGGATACACCATGCTGATATTTTTGTCATTTATCTCACCTTGATCCCGGCTGCTGAGGAGCCCGCATCACCCTATGACGAAGAACAACGTTACATAAAATTAATGTGGACCACTAGAAAACAGTGGTAATGATTACAGTAGTCTATAGTGTTTTAGGGTCGGTCACAACTGCGTACTGCATTTATAAATATTTACGTATAGAAGAAAGAGCACAATATTACAAATTTAGTTCTAAACACTGTTACTTTGGCTGTACCGGGAGGGGAGCAGAGTTCCAATTACTCAGTACTCAGGTGGGGGAGGGGCATATGCTTTTCAAAGCAAAACAACAATGCGTTTGTAAAGCTGGTTTCCCCCCCTCAAGGGTCATTCCGGACATAAATTGAGGAGGGAACCTTTAACAACACAAGCAGTCTTTCCCTCAGAGCAATGTCCTATTCAAATCCTATCCTTGAAACAGTTTGTCATGTAGGAAACATTTCCAAAGATGACACTGCAAAGACCACTGAAACCAATTAAATCCATCTTTGCTCGCTCAGATCGGGTACCTGACTGAAAATCTATCACAGTATTCCTGCCAAGGCTGCCGTCCAGAGCCCAGGGCTTTCCGCTATGAACTGCAGCGCTGCTGCTACGTACAGCAAAAGCAGACATAAAACGAGGGGCCGATAGGCGTAATTATGGGTGGTTGGTGGGAAAAAGGGAGTTGGGGGAATGAGCTGGGGTCTCGGGCTCTGGTGCGGGTTCTGTGGTTTGCGCTGCACATACGCCTCGCGCTCAGAAGTTGCTGAAGGAATGTCTCCCACCCTCTGCTTTTTATGGGAGTCATTACGATGCATAGCACACACAAGGCATGTTTAATTGCTGCATTTTTTTTAGACAATAAACTGCGTTACCGTTTACAGCTGGGCTTTGGTGCATTCTCAAACGCGTCGGACACACACACACACTCCAAGTCGTATCGTTGACAACCTCATTGACAAGTTAGCGCTAACTTGTTGCATATTTTATTGAAGTGACAAATTACCTGAAAGGACGGACATTTACTGTACGGTTTTGGTATAAATCTGTTTTACCGAAAATAATGTATTAAAGTGGGCTATTAAAGATGGGCAGAAGGATTTACAACTAGTATTTAGTTGTTCAGTTTCACATATTTTGGTTATTATCTTGGTGGTTTAACAGCTCAAACATCAAAGTCTGAGCTGGTATACACCTGTAGTGTTTTGACAAGGATGCATGTAACAACACCACACATCTGAACTTAATCGTTTGGTCTCCAATCTCCTTGTGAAATTTATACCATGATAGATCTAATTCGCCTGACATCAGCAATAAATGTTATTCAAAATAATATTCAAGACTTCTGCTTAAATTAGATATTAAAAAGTTAAAGTTAAACTAATTACCCTTGGTCTTAATGATAATAATTGCACATGGAGATCCCAATGACAAGGTATAGAACAAAAAAGGAACATATCAAGACATAATAATGGAAGCATTGGCAGATACAGTAAAACCCACCAAGCCAGTGTGAGGTCTGCATGTGTCAGATGCTCCCACCAAAGCAATCAACGCCTCCCCCTCCCCACACTTCTTCTGAGCTGATTAACACTGGGAACGTGATCGGCCTTGGCACGGCTGAGACACAAAGTGGCACCAGTGCGCGAGTGCTGAAAAATTCCAATTGGACCAAATACCACGGTCAACCTACAGTCAGTGATTTTACAGCGTCGCACAGCACGAAGGTCTACTATCAATACAGCTCCACTTCATTATAGACTCCCATAATGGTGGCTGACTGTGTCATACATTGTACACTGGCACTTAAATATAATAGTGTAAAGATCCCATGATGTTGGTCTGGCACGTCGGGCGAGCTGCGTTGCCAGGTAGGGGGGCAACTGAGCGGGAGAGAGTTAATCAACGCATGATGACGCTCAGCTGTGACAAACCGGGGCCCGTTAAATCACCGCCACAGTAGGCGAAAGATGAGCCCAACCGCTCCCACCATTAGCGCAGCTGAGGCCACCGCTCAAATGTTTACCTCAGTCGCCATTTAACGACTGAGCTGGGGAGTAGGTTGGCCGATTCTGATTGGCTCCTTGGCCAAGCAAGGCCTTGCCAATAGCTGAGGTGGATCTCAGCATTAAAAGACTATACCAAACCACTGTGCCACTTAAGCTAACGCCAAGCTCTCAGTCTTACGCATCCCAAAAGCAATTAAAGAGTTTACTTTGTTTCCTATATTCACACGTAGAAGCGTTTCTTCACCCCCCCACCCACCTCTGACGTCTGACTTTTTCGACAGGGGTAGTCACAGCTAATTTTACACCCTGTTAAATATTTAGGCACATTACACCATGAAATTCTAATTGCCTTTGAGTAGCTCTAAAGCCATGAGAGTAAACTGTGGGCAAGATGTTTTTATTGTAGTGATTCAAGCTCCAGACTTGTAAATTGCATTACAAAGACACTTTCTCATGTGGGGGATGACCTATCAAAGTTCATGTGTGTAAATACAGATCAGCTCAGCTCTGTACTTGTGTGTCATGCTCTTTGTTTACCATCCAAGGCAGAGGATTTCATGTCTTTGAGTAACTGACATAGAGGTGTTATGACTCAGGTTTGGACCACAGTGCCATTGAAAAGCGAATAGGTACAGTAGTACGTATGTAGCTTGGGTGAGAACAGGCTAGACACGAGCCTCATCCACGCTCGGCAGTTCCCTTGTCGAAACACTTGTTCCCTTACGTCCTTCTGCTGGGCACAACGAAGCTTTCACGGCCTTCTCTCTCAGCCCACGAGAGAACACATGTAGCATGGCTGTGTAGCCTGGCTCCACACTCCTGATGCAATGGTCTGGCATTGCCCTCGTCAACGGCGTTTTCCAGTTTTGGCAACGCGAGTCAATCAGTAACTTTGTGGTAAACAGGGGTAAACAGCTTCCTTGTCCAATGAATTCTAACTATCAGCCTAATGGCGCATATACAGTAAACGATACCATAGCCATCACTTTGTGTCTGGTTTCCAGCGAAACCATAATAATCCGTCGGAAAAAGGGAATCAGTAAGATCCCCAAACTGCTGTCTGTAATGATGATAGAGAGTGTTTTAACTTGTGCGACGCCAAGTCAGGCTCAATAACTTTCTACTGTAATTCATGCAGATTGCTTAAAATATCAACTACAAGTTTAATGATCTATACCCCATGTACTCTGTATACTCTATGTGTGTGTGTGCACGTTGAGAGTGCTGGAATGTCTTGACACTCGTCCATACACCACCCCTAATTAAACACACACACACACACACACACACACACCCACCCACACTTCATTCACTACACTGAATATTTAATCAATGCTTTGTGCGACTGACTTGTGTTGGACTCTTTAATATATTCATGGATTATAAGTTGCGTTCCAACTTGTGTGAAAAAGCCATTACTCTCACCATATGTCTGCCATTGTGCTCTATGGAAAAAAGGTCTGTTTTTTATATCCTGACACAGAAAATACGGAAATCCTATTCACACCAACGAGAAAATCTTTGATCATTAATTTAATGTCCCAATTTACATTTCTACACAGTGCTTTGTGGAATAAACCAGAGCGCTGCGGAAAATTTAATGGCAGGTGACTGGCTACAGAAGTTCAGATTTCCCATGGTGCACTACTTAATCTTTTATTCTTTCCCCGCCCCCCTGAGGCGACAATCCGTCGTATTCTCGCTCTTAAGGCACTAAAGGTAGACCAGATCAAAGTAGTGCTGGAGCAGAGACGTTTTATCGTTCATTTTACCCCCACAGATGAACGATAACCCGCGGTCTGGTTCCTTCAGTGTCTGTCTTTCTTGGCAGAAGCACTTGGCGGTCTTTTAAAACCCGGGGAGCCATAAAGTGTGAAGTTATCAAAGCCGTTCTCCGCTGCACGGCAATAAATTGGTGGTGACATTTTGAGCACAGCCGTTCGACAATACTGCCTGTCCATCATATTCAGTATAACTGGAATCATGTTGTCCTGTCCGGCAAAGGTGGTGTTTTGTTTTTTTGTAGGATCTGCGTTCTTTATGACATTTTTGCAAACAAAACAACCTGTCCTAAAAGAGAGCTGTTTTATTTTCTTTATAATGGATACACAACTCCAACTAGACCTTTTGACAAGATGTGCCCTTCATTCAGTTTAAACTCCCTCAGAATTGCTCTTTTAAGGAAAATTATCAAATGACAGCATGACAGTGAATGGATAACATTAAAAATCCATTCCTCACAGTGTTGTCAGTGTATTTATCAAAAATCTAAAACCCTTTTTTCTCTGAAGCTAAAGCTGTCAGGCAATTTGAATCGGTGCTAATGTGTCCAGTAAAATCTTGACTCCATTTGTTGAGTGGCTCACATCTTGACAAGCCGCGTAGATGATAAATGGCACCAAATGAACGTCGGAGCCATTCGACCGGGAAATCTAGTGCAAGTGTAATGTGGCAATTAAGCCCACATTAACCGCACGGGACACCTCAGGTGACAGAAGGTTGCCGTCGCAGGGCACATTACCTCGAAATACTGTGAAGGCTACAAATTAAGCTATTGGTGCTTTCCAATGAATCAATTTTAACGAATTTTCTTTAAAGTAGCTGTTGAACGTGAGAGAGCGGAAGGTGAAGAATAATATACATACCTTTTCCCCCACGTCACCTTTATGGCCATCTTCACCCATGTCGCCCTGTGGTCAAATCAAACAGGGGTTATGGCATGGTTATGACAAGCACAGGAAAGAAATGAACTGTGACCTTTTCATTTCTCTGTTGTTTGAAAGCCTGTTAAAGGAATCCTTCTCAATTGTGTTATGGAGCCGCTAGAACCCTACATTTTCTCCCCAGCTCACCGTTTATGTTTAAAACCAATTGGCTCGTAGGCAGTGGTTGCTCCAGAAAATTTTGATTGGGGGGGCAATGAGGGGTCCTGGTCATTTCAAGGGGGGTCTAATTTCCGTGTGCTTTAAAATTTTTTGGAGGTATGACAAAGCGATCCATATATATATATATATATATTTTTTTTTATTATTATTTTTTTTTTTTAATCAGGAAGGGGGTGGGGGGGTCAAATGGGGGGTCAAGGCATTTTTTTGGAGGGTCTTGAGACCCCCCCAAGAACCACCCAGTCACTGCCGGTGCTCGTAGGAGTAAAGGTCAAGCTGATTTGGGCCTATGAGTTGTGCAAGAGGAAGAGTAGAGAGGAGTGCCAGCCACTGAGCAGTGAGGTGTTGAGAGAGGCATGTGCCCTTTGAGTTTTAAACCAAAACAACAATGTTGTTTCCGACCTAAGGGGAATTCCAGGTGTAATCGTGTCCCTTTAATGCTAACTAAAATGTGGACGCCACCTGCAACTCGCTGTTGTCAACAACCGACACATCACATATGATTCAAATATTGCAATATGAGTGAGTAAGGTGTCAGATGGCGTTTAACACAACCCCCTGACTTGGAGGACACCCAGCGCTCTGACTGGGAACCAGCACCTTAAGGCCAACTTTGTGATTGATGCAGATGAAGCACATTGAGTCATTGCTCCAGGCTTGGTCATGATGTTACCACCGCCCACCCATGGCTATCCAGCAACACTGAATAAAAACCATTGGAGGTTACAGAATGGGGAGGAGAGGGACTGGAGTCAGGGCCATTTTTGCACAGTGTGGCTATTGTGTGGCCTTCATCTGCGGCTGCTGGAGATGTTTGGTCTCCACAAAGCCCGTGCCTAAAGAATCTGATCCAAATAGAATTGAATGACTCAATACCGTCAAATAATTGACTCCCCGATGACCAAATCGCCAACCAGACTTGCCATCAGAAAGCACTTGATAGCCAAGTCGGGCTTGGTGTGAGAAATAAGGTAGATTCCAAGATGTTTGGGTGGTTGCTTAGATCCACAAACAGTCTGCAGAGCTAGCATCATTGGCAATAATAGCTTCAACCAAATGGGTTCATATGAACACATGGTTGGACATCTGGCTTAAGCTTAATGTCGATATGAATCAATGCTTTACCTTTTCACCTCGCTCTCCCATTTCACCCTACGAGGAAGGAAAACAGAGAATTAAACACACAAATGCTTCTGCGGTGTCTGGCTAAATTGGGGAATAGCTCAGGTCAGATTGTATCTTAGGTTAAATTCATGTTAGATTAGAAACGCTCTTATTTCAGCTGATCTTTGCTCAGGGAAACCCTTGGGTGTCAACCATTTCTTTAAATATTGATCTATGGTTTAAAATAAACCTGCACAGACGAGTTATTATACATAGAAGCCAATAAAACCAAACCAATCAAAATGCTATTCCATTCTATTTTACCACTATTGAATACCTTAGACTGAAATTGCATTACTTAACACTTAAACTTAATTCACATTACAATGCACACAAATGTGATGTAATACAGCTTTACTGATGATAACTCAGGGAAATCTTAAGAGATGTGGTAAAATATTAAAGGAAAAATAATTGAAAATGTCTCAAAAAACAAACCAAAACAACAAACAAAGCAATATACATACATACAATGAGAAAAAATGCTGGTGCAAAAATGTAAAAAAAAAAATCGCCCATGGTGTGCCACAAACCTTGGTGCCAGGGACACCGTCCAGTCCTGGGGTGCCAACATCTCCCTACAGACAGCACGACATACACACAGTGGCCTTTATTCAGCGTGTTTTTGAGTCGCGCAACCACTAAACTAGGGTCTCCTTCAGTTTATCACCCCTGACAGAGATAAACTTAAAAGGTGTCGCCGCCTCAAAAGAGGTTAAGTTTTGAGTGATTGCATTTAGTTGAAAATGGGACAGTAGACATTGATGTCACAACACTGCATTTTTTTAAAGTGCACAAATGGCTGATGGTGTAACTAATATGATAAACTATTTTGTATTTGCACTTCAGGGACAGATGCATAAATCAGGGAAAGTAAATCCAAGCTCATGTGAATGAATGCCACGTCACTATTGGCATCAGAGTGAATTTGAGAACATGACCTCTTGGGGTCATGAATGCTAGATGAGAAACCAACTTCACCCCATCCATTATGCAAGACAATTAACCCTCTGACCTTTGAAAACCTACCACAACATTAACTGCTACTATTCCTTCACCCACACGGACATGTTTAATGGAATGGTGAAGATTAATGTACCAAAAAAGAGAAATTAGCCTATTTATAAACTGAATTAAAAAAATCACTGGGTAGTATCATTTGATGGCAGGCCAGTAGTGGTAATGTTCTGTAGAAAACTGGATAATACATTTTCAATCCTATTTTCTTTCCGTTTGTTGTTTTGTGTCTGTGAACATGTACATTGTTCCCCCCCCCCCCTCACCCAGAATGTCTTAAACTATAAGTTTTATGATGTGTTTTTTTTGTTGCATTGACATTATAAGAATGTTAGCCATTATGTTACAAGTCAGGCTATATGGAGTAACACAAACTACGCACTGGTGAAACTCATTATAAATGAGAAATCTATCATCTATCAGCTCACATATGGGAATCATTGACATAATGACGGCGATATATTGCTATAATGATGATGGAATCTGATTAAAAAGCCTTTAACTTTCGCCTGATAAGGTTTGCATTAGCGGCCATCCCCCCTTTTGTGGATATCTTTGTCAGATCAATATGTCTGCCAGTCGACCTGCTGCTGCTGGCAGACTTTGTAAACCAACTGCTTGAGAGCTGAACTTTCTCCTTGAGTGCTACTTACATACCATGCATACAAACCATTTTGTTTAATAACAACATGGCCCAGTACTGGAATTATGTTTCATGGGTACTGGCGAACTGCTGTCCTAACACAAGAAAAAGGAATCAGGTCTGGAGTGGGTAGGGGTTTTACTAGAATTGAAATATCTTTACTCTGGGTCCTATTAAAGCTATGCGTGCCTCTGCTCTCATATCTTCATAAATACATGCTCAATATTAGAGAGATGGCGCCTCTGAAATTATCTCCCTATTCTTTAACTTGACTTTGACAATTTTTCTTCCACAGTTGATATGGTTCTTCCCTTTTCCTGTCCTTTAATATTTGCAATGTATCTTTTTTATTTTTATGAGAAATGGAAGAAAAAAAAAAAAGGTACTCGGAGTGTGAGCTGATCACAGGCAGCAAAAACCACTCTACTTTGTGGTTAGGGCTTGAAGATGCAGCTCAAGGGACTTCTCTTAAATAGGATAGTGGTTTAAAATTGTCAGAATCCATGGCAGAACTCATCTGATAGGAATTGAGCAATGGATTGTCAAAATACATAGCACTAAGGAGAGCTTTTGAAGTAAATCTTTTGCATTTGAAAATGCTTAAATATGCATGTAAGTACGTTTTTGCGAGTTTTTTGGTATATAGGGATTTGTATTACATATGGCTAAATGAATGCCCTTGTGATGAGAATCTAACTGTTTTCATGAAAGATTTGCAGGTGAGCACTAACTTCTATCACCAGCTAATGAGAGGGAATTTGATTACTATGGAATATGTAAGGCTGAAACCAGGTCAACTACCAGGTGAAACATTGACGCCACAGCCATCAACTTTACTGTAGATACTGGATGTTTTAGGAGCAAGTTATGGTGACTGTGAATGACCTCACCTTTAGTCCATCAGCACCTGAAATGCCTGGAGGCCCAAGCGAACCCTGCGAAATAAACATAAAAAGCTATCAGGTTTGTTACGTTTAAAAATCTACAATCATGCGGAATTAGCCTAGAAAGCTTGGGAAAATATAGTTTTTGTTAGCATTAAACATTATTTGAGGGGGACACACACAACAGACCTGCACCTGAATGGTGAGTTAGTGGCACTCCTCACTACTCCTTCTACAGCACTCCTAGGCACATACAGTAACCCTCTCCCTACACAGCTGTATTTCCAACATAAACTGTTATATCTGCACATACACCTCGCTCTTGTTTAGGCAAAAATATTTTGAATCTGAGAATTCAACTCAGTCTTAATTCTCACATAATATGGTTGTCTTAATAGTAAGCAAGCGCGGTATATATTTGTAGTCTTACCGAGTGTTATCAGATTAGTGCTGGGTGGAATACAAGACGTAAGTAGGCATAACTAATTTCAGGGAACAGAACACTATATCATATTCAACAAAAGGTCATAGCAAACAAGGGTGTTTAACACTATGGCATGTATCATCACACAAACACCTCCTTAGGCTTCACTTAGCGGGACAAAGGTTTCACAGAAAGCGTTTATCACTTGATATTTATTATTCCCACGCTGGTTTGCACCATGCGACTACACTGAATCAATCAGTGGGGCGCTGAAACTTTAATATAGACTGTTGACACGGCCAGCGCTGTACACCAGGAGCAGGTCTCGTAGCCTAGCCTCCGGCTCTGGCTTATGACTCATTAACACGGCGGTGTGTCATCGTTGACCCCTCCCCCCCACCGCCGACAGGAGGGCTCGCAGACAGATGACAGCGCAGACAGGAAGTGTCTGATTGGGTTACACTGAACAAACACTGGCAGCTACCTGATGGCTGGATATGGCTTACATCTGTTACCCGCATCAGCGCCGCATGGGACCGCGGGCCTGCACTGCTGCCGTCAGCCCTGGCCTTTCCCTGCTTGCCGTCCGCCCTACGCTCTCTCTCTCTCTCTCTCACACTACCCCTTTCTCCCTCTGCGTGTCTTTGTCTTTATATCCCTCTGGGTTTAGCTGTCTTCGTGGAGGAGTTGTCTATTTCATCTGTTACTTTTCTTCCCTGTCGTTGTTACTTAAATATATCCAGGTTAACAATGTCCCACGCTCCTTGGCCATTATTTTGGAGCCTTACAATTTCGGGATAAGTCACTGTGCAACCTCACCCTCTTTCCGCTATTGCGTGGTGGATTTTAAATGAATGAAAAGGTCTTGGATAAAATAAAAAGTGATTTTGTAATACTTACTTTTATTCCTGGGGGCCCCTCAGGTCCCTATTAAGAGAGAGAGAGAGAGAGAGAGAGAGAGAGAGAGAGAGAGAGAGAGAGAGAGAGAGAGAGAGAGAGAGAGAG
>JAOEHI010036162.1:0-23142 GCA_025447815.1 Percopsis transmontana | reverse complement strand
TTGTTATTTATTGATGTGTGTTGGACACACTTTCTGTGTTTTTATATATATATATATATATATATATATATATATATATATATTCAGTGGTGACTCGTGGCGTGTCACTACTTTTTTTTTTACAATTACATGGACCAGATAGGGGCCTACCTGTAAGGCATTATGCTTACAGGTAGGCCAACTCTGGGGCTCAAACCCACAACCTTCTGGCTGGGAGTCTAACACCTAGACCACTAGACTACCCTGCACCCCATACATAAAGGTAAATCACAAGCCTTATTGAAATAAGTGCATAGTCAAAAAGATATCCCAGAGCCGTGACCTCCGGCTAACATGGTCACAGCTCTGGGAACGTATTATTATTACAAACCCACTATTGTACCCACACTACAGGAGAATCAGAGGCCACTCGTGTCAATCATTAATCTCTCTCTCTGTCCCGCTTTATGCTGTTTCAGTCAACTAATTCACATACAAATACTGTTCATGTGTCAGCTTTTAAAACTGTGTTTAATCAGGGATTCTACCCTGTCAATACTGCATGAATGTTACTATAACTGCCACTGTGACACTTCACATTGTGGAGGCTAATCAGTGATCAGTTGACCCAATAGGTCAATTGCAATTACCCAAATCAACCTCTAGGTGTAAGGTGCCGAGATGTACCTGCCCCCCAAGCTCCTACAGACTGAAAGTGCTGAAAACCCATGTGATGAATTTGGCCAGAAGCAAGGTTTGGCAATGCAACTCAATGAAGCGAGCCTGGGGCTGTGAGGAATCCCTTGGTTAGAGAAGAAAGGCTTGTTTTCCCACAATTATGTTTTTGAAAAAGTAACAAACATGGGCTCGCGTCCAGCGGGCGACGTTGAAATCTCAGCACCCATGGACTGTGTGATGGAGTTTATTTATGAACTGCTAAAAATTATTGGATGAGTAGAGTTTATTTAAAAAATATATATATACATTTACACATACATTTGTGCTTTTTTGTGATTATGATGAGAGAATAATAATACGAATAATATTGATAATTGTGTTTGCAGTACAGTAACCTTTGATTTTATGATTCAGTAAGCCGTGGGGTTTTAAAATAGCACAGACACACACCCTGTCTTGTGTTCAAAGGGCAGACATGATCCCTGCCTTAGGCAGGTACATTACTACAACAATCATCCGATCAGGGCTAAAGTGTTCTGCAGAGCTCCAGGTGTGTGTGTGTGTGTGTGTGTGTTGAAAGTTCCATTCCAATTCAGATATCAACCACAAACACTTTGCCATTTAACTTGAAATGATTCCAATGGGATATTTATTTAATTTAATATTTAATTAACCTTTAGACATTAGCCATTTATTTAACGCTGTAAAATATTTATTTTTCTCTCGCTTGGTAAAGTGTCATGTGTGTGGAACACTTACTGCTGGTGTCTAATCACGTCTAATAGCGATGTGCATTCCTTCAGACTAATTTTGATATTCAGAAATTGTCAGGGTTCACGAGTGGTTATTCGATTAATGGCTACAACACACTACAGAAGTCCGTATCAAATGTACACTCCATAATGATTGACATGAAAATGTTTAGTCACACAGCTCGCACAGTACCTGTAGCACCCAAACTATTAGGCTACGTCTCAAGGATGCCTGTACGCATCCTTAAGCAAGATGTCTGACCCCTACCTGCTTCTTTAATACTTGTACAAACCGCAAGTCCCTGGATAAAAGCGTATGCTGACTGACCAAGTAGTCTCCTAGCCTATAGACAATACCCTCCTAGTCTATAGTAAGAATTGCTGACACAGCCTAATTAACACAGCATGGACTCCATGGACTCCATTTCCTGCTGTGATAAAACAGAAACAGAAAGCGTGGTCAGTCACATTTTCCGACCCTGCACGTGGGAGCTGGCCTTTGTGTGTGTGTGTGTGTGTGTGTGTCCACATGCGTGTCCACTGACAGCTCGAGGAATTTTATAACTTAACCTTTATATTTCACACCCATTTTGATCTTTGCTCAAAGCAGTTTCCCATCTCTGGTGTATTTTAACCCACACTCACATGTGAACCACATGCAGCTGACGCGCATGTGTCTTTTTGTGGGAGTTTAGCGCTCTGTTGTGTTCGCAGTTAAACTGTGCCACTCCTGAATCCTAGTTTCTTGAGACCATCTATTGACGCCCCGGTCATAACAGAGCGGGAAACCAGGCCGGGACGTTTGGCTCATCCATGTCATATGACCAGGAAGGTGGGGAAGGGGGGGAGAGATGTAAAGATAAAGTTAGAGAGAAAGAGCTGGTCTGATAGAGAGAGAGAGAGACAAAGAGTCTCTTACAAATCAGTGAGAGTTGATGACACAAGGCCAGTGCTGAGGGATCCAAGGCCACAGTTGAAGTAAAGGCTGATTACTGTCACACACGCACGCACACACCAAACATAGACGAGACGAACACATACTAAACCTGCGAAATAAATGCACATGTACACGCGCGCGCACGCACGCGCTCAAAATAAAGATCAGAGTTCTGCCTCCCTGACTATCTGTTGTTCCACACGTTCCTTATACAAAGTACAAGTACAAGCATACGCGCACACAAACACGCACATCAAGGCAATTCAAGGCCCTTCGCAGCCTGGTGTAAATATACAGATACAGCAAGTAAAACATGAAAGGACCTAATCTGTTACACATTTAGAAAACTATCCAACGGTCGCCTTTAAACTGACGGGACATTAAGTTGTCAGCAATTGCAGTGCACCAATTGTGTGTATTATTTCCCGAAACGTAGGCTAATCAGTCCCTAACTGATAAAGAAAGGTAATGGCATACCAATAACTTTGGTTACGTTGTGTCTTTGTGATCCCATTCTGTCAAAAAGTGAAAATATTAAAAACTAGTTTTTGGCGACTTACCTTACCAAACTTCTGATGATGCACATAAAGTTGTCCCTCTTTAACGTGGGCGTCCATCCCTAAAACTGCGAAATTCACAGCCTGTTAACAGCAGTCCCGAGGCGCGGGCTTGCCTCGTACTTGACAGAAGAAAATCTTTTGCGTTTATTTTTCCTGTACCCAACAACTTCCCCTTCTCATACTTCCGCTTGCCAACTGTTACAGCGCATTTGACACAAATGGTAAAGTCGGACCCCAAGTCAGGTCATGGTGTTAATAACTCGGGCAGCGCGTTTTGATGGGTGGTCTCTTGATAAAGTTATCTAACGTCTGAGGGTTGTCGGTGGCTCGCTGCTTCGTCGCCTCTCCCTCTTCCTGCACCCGCGTGCCGTGCATTGGCGAGAGCTCCGTGTCGCGCCTAAAGTGTCTCCCCCCCCACCGAAATTGTTCCTTTGTCTTCTACTATACGGTTATTATTTATGAGCTAAAAGCATGGTGTGCGTTTGTCCCGTTGTACAGAAGGCAAAGGAACAGTGGTTATTTTAATGCACAGTTTTGTAATATTTAAAGTAGCCATATTACTTAAAACACTACGTTAACCTCCTTTGTTCAGACAAATAAAATAGCGGGCCACCAACGGTAAGTAGGGTCACGCTTATACTGACAAAATTGCTAACCAGTACGTCCTACATATACTGTTGCGAAAAGTCCAATTTGGAGTCATAGGAACATTTTCAGCTGGGGAAACACTTTCAGCATCACACCTAAGCAGCTCTCTAAACTCCATCTCCTGTTACTTTCATCCCCTCCCACCGTACGCGTTTGTGTGAGAAATACAGTAGATATATTGTTGGGCACTTAGTTTTCGTGGTGTTTGTTTATTTCAAATGAAATAGTTTGACTAGAAGAATTGGTGGCAGACTATTTACTTTATTCATATCTGGGTCTATCCCTCATTAGCTGAAAACTCACGAGTAGGCCCTACTGATTTATATTAAACGTGTGTTCAAATTCAGTAGCCACAGTGCTGATGTCAATTTTATTTTCTCTCTCTCTCCCTCTCTCGCTCTCTCTTGCTTTTAATAATATAATACTGACATCTGCTGGGTATTGGACAACACTGCAGTTTTGTATATTTTTTCTGGACTGTGGGGTTTGGTGAGACTGCGCAGTTAACGCCACCAAACAGGAAGATAGATATGGCTCTGGTGTTCGGCGGTGTAGAAGGGTGAGAATAGATTTTTTTTAAAGCCCATGGACTTTTGTTTTATTTTCTTGCGAATTGCCAGTTGGTGGTGGCCAAGCAGTGTTGGTCGTATGCCTGAACACTCTGTTAGTGTTGTGATTTAAAAGATCGGATTTAGATATCACTTTCACAACAGCTCTGTCAGGATTCATTACGGTAAATACCACCTGATGACATTTTTGTCATAAGGTGGCATTCACTTTGGATTGATCGTTGGACCACGGCCATGCATTAGATACATTCTGTGTTAATCAGTTGTCTATCTTTGTCCCTTTCCTTCTGAACACTGTTTCATTCACTTCTTCTTAGCGGAGGGACCCACTCCAAGGCTGTATTGGTGACAGGAGATGGCAAGATCTTGGCAGAGACGGAGGGACCATCCACCAACCACTGGGTGAGCGATGGATGGAGAGATTTATAGGAGGTTGAGAAGTATATTGCTATTAATACATTGAAATAAGTGACAGTGCATTTGCATAATGAGTTTGTGTTGTATTTCAGTTGGTGGGAGTAGATACATGTATTGAGACCATCAATGACATGGTTAAGAGAGCCAAAAAAGAGGCGGGGATGGATGTAAATACGCCTATATGCTCGTTGGTCAGTCAACCCGTTTAACCCAAAAACAACAGTACGCTTTTAATGTGCTTGTATTGTCAGTGTCTTTAAAGGTGTCATAGTAACTGACACTTTTCTCTCTGTGTGTGTCTAGGGCATGTCTCTGAGTGGGGGTGAGCAGATTGATGCGATAAACAGACTGATCGATGAGATGAAAAAACGTTTTCCTGGCCTCAGCCAAGACTACTTCATTACTACAGACGCCATTGGGGCCATGGCAACCGCCAGCGACCGTGGTTAGCAACTTTTCCTTTAAAAACAAAAAAAACCAAAGTCCTCTGTTTTTGCTCAATTAACTCTGTGTAACTGTGTAAATACCAAGACATTCAGACCAAGGGCTGAAACCACGGCCTTGAATCTAGACAAGAGGGAGCAACTCTTGATATGGGTGCGGTTTTACAATTGTACAGGTCACTTCTTGGTTTATGGCTTCCAACAAGAGTTGTAACCGACATTTTGGTGTTATAAATCTAACGCTTACCTCAACAAAACCCCTCTGTCTCTCTTCTCTTTCCCCAGGAGGCATTGTGTTAATATCCGGGACAGGCTCCAACTGTAAACTGGTGAATCCAGACAGCTCTCAGATCGGGTGTGGAGGCTGGGGTCACATGATGGGCGACGAGGGATCAGGTCTTTTTCTGAATTGGTTGAACTGACATGTTGGCGTAAACGGGCAATGTGTTATTTACAGGACGTTGTTGACTTATTAACATGCTAACTTCTCTCTCTCTCTCTCTCTCTCTATCTCTCTCTCTCTCTCTCTCTCTCTCTCTCTCTCTCTCTCTCTCTTTGTCTCGCTCAGCATATTGGATCTCACATTTAGCAGTGAAGGCGGTGTTTGATGCCAAAGATAAGCTGGCCACGCCCCCCCATGACATCACGCACGTTCGGAAAGCCATGGAGGAATACTTTAAGGTCAGAGGTCAACCACCTGCTCTGGCACCTGCCAGGAATGTCATTCCCCGAGCATAAAAGTGCAAATGAAAGAACATTCGCAAAACAATCTCCTTGACTGTAACAATGCAGACAAATATATGCATGTTAACAGCAAATTTATTTGCTATTAAAGGAATACTTTTAAAGGAATACTTAATTTTCTTCCAGCATTCTTTGCTGGTGGGGGGGGGGGGGTAATTCATACACTAATAATATTTATGGGTGCAGTATTCCTTTTAAGAGCATTCATATCCTATCAGAATAGTCTTTAGTAAAAGGTATGTGTATAATTGACCAATGATCTTTGTTGTTTAAATGGCCGTTGACAGCTACAGGATATCAGATCTTTCTTTTTGTGTGCACAGTCCTGGTATTGCCCATCCTCTCTCTTTCTCTCCTAGGTGACAAATCTGATGGGCATGCTGCCCCACCTCTACAGAAACTTCCAGAAATCTCACTTCGCAGGCCTCTGCAAGAAGTTGTCTGAAGGTATGTGTTTCGTCACATCCAGTTGAGTATTGAGGACGGTTACTGTTGTTATGAAAATATAAGGACAAAAGTGTGTGTGTGTGTGTGCGTGCGTGCGTGCGTGCAGGTGCAGAGGTTGGGGATCCACTGTGTCAGTACGTCTTTATTCAGGCTGGGAAGGTCTTAGCTAAGCATGTGGAGGCCGTTCTTTGTGGGGCACAGGAGGTGACACACACACACACATGCTTAGCATTGTCTTAAGATCCAACTAGAGTCCTAGAAACACATATTAACTTTCTCTCTCTCTCTCTCTCAGTCTCTATTGAGTGCTGACAGTGGTGTTTCCATCCTGTGTGTGGGCTCCGTGTGGAAAAGCTGGCCGTTTCTAAAGCCAGGTGAGTAAAACCAGAGACATTATAGAAGAGACGGACCACTTAAAGAATCCTGAATAGAACTCCTATGGGAGGAGTCTGTGACGCCAAAGATGGCGGTTGGATGCACATCAAGTTTGTCCTCGTTATTTGTTGTTTGTTTTGGAATTGGTAGCTAGCACTGCACCCTCATTAAAGGCTAAAGGTATTTTGAGTCATTTTTACCGATTAGACTGCTTCTCTGATTGGAAGGCCAATTTGCTGATTGTCAGCACCCCACGTATAGACAGCGTTGTACCACCCGAACGGGTGCGACTAATCTGACAGGACAGTCAGGGAGCTGTCAATCAAGTGCCTGTCACACGCTCACAGTCCTGACAAGAGGTCTGATAATCCACTATAACTCAGAACAAGGGTGTGGGTTTACAGGGGAACTTTAAATAAAAATGGTTTGGGATACTGGGAATAAAAATAATAACGGCACCAAGGGAAAACTAACTCGAAGTATCTTGTGTGTGTTTGTTAATTCTCTCCCTCTCTCACACCAGGTTTCACTGAAGTTCTTGCAGAAGTGGCGGCGTCAAAAAAGTTCAAGGCCTGTTTCCATGGCTACAGCCTCTTGACTCTGCGGCAGTCCTCGGCGCTCGGCGGTGCCAGTCTAGGGGCCAAGAGCGTGGGCGCCATGGTGACCCTTGATTACGCAGCCAATGCCAGCGTCTTCTACCGACACTCTTTCAAAAACAGCCAATGAGGACACAGTTGGACACACAGCCAGTCGTATGCCATTGGCGTTCCCTTATAATTACGTTAGGATGATTTGATGTCATGGCGATTGAGATAATAATAATGGCTGTATTATATTGATATACCACCCTGTTAAAACAAGAGGGCCGTTGGACTAACGTGGAATCAATCACATAAGTGAACTAAAATGTATCATCATGTACTGTCATACATCTGGCACCATTGATATAAAGTTGTGTTAAAATCCCATGTTTGATGCTGGCATTTACAGCAGAATTCATTGTACTGCAATACAAACCTCTTTTTGAAGGTTTGTGACGTGATTCAATAAAGTTTACATGCGTCATTCTAGGATGGAAAGTTAAATACCAGCTATCCATTGGCAGCAATTCTGCTGCTCTTTCACCACTAAATGGTTCTATATGTTCAGCTGTGGCATTGTTCAGCAGCTGCACTAAACCTGATGTCATAAGGTTTGCATTTCATCAGCTGGACAACATAATAGCCTGCCATTCATTTTGGGAAATGCAAGATATTTGCTGATCACTTTTCTAAATAAATCCAGTTTGAATTAACTCTGTCAGTTTTTACTACACCTGGTATAGTGTGACAACTGACACCATCTTAATATATAGTATACAAAGGGTTGACACCTATTTTGCAGCATAGGACCACCTTTATTCAACGTGAGAAGTGGACCACCTCTCAGTGCTTTACAGGCCCTTTAAAGCACAGACAGGATTGCCATTACTTCACGCGGCCAATTAAAACCCTAAATGAGCTGTACATGTTCTTAATCATCATTTTGTAAATGCCAGAATCTTTGTTCAGCTGTAAACATACATGCAGGTGGTCACTGACAACAGTGGAAAAGGATTTGCTTCCTTCCATTACTTTTAATAATCAGATGCACAACTACAAGCAAGAGCCAAATATCAGCTTGTATATTATCACACCATATATGCAGGGATACTTTCTGTTGAGAATATAGTTTTTATTTTACAACTTGTGTACATATGTATTCCCAGCTGACCACGTTTGGTTCATACAAGTAACGGACTTACTCAGAAATGCAGAGAAGCAAATTTGGTGAGGAATGTGGCCTAACCCATTAAAACAAAGGCAGTAAGTGATGCTTGAGAAATTTTACTCATGGAGATTTAACTTTAGGATCCCCCTAATCCCCCCCCAAAAAACAGACACATAAATAGGCCAGTCAACTGGCCTCTGGGTATAGCTGCTATAGATGAGTCATACCACAGCCGTAAACTATCAACTAGCAAACACCTAAAAGGATACTCATTTGCCTGTCTAACCTGTAATCATCCAAATTGGGCTGTGGTGGTGTAAATATTCGTGTGGAAGTTTAAACACGTGCCTGTAAATGTAAAATTACTAGTTAAATTGCACGACAAAAGCATTGCCCGCCTTGTCCAACATTTGCTCGTGTGTGCAAGTTTTAAAACACAAGACAACCTTTTTTTTGCCTTTAAACTTCTTTATTCTGCTTTTTTTCCTGGATTTTCTCTTTGTATTGAAATTTTTCATTTGTGTCTTCTGGACCTTTTTTTTTTTTCCTTTTTACATTTTTTAACACGACTTGTCATTGAACTCAAAAAAATAAAAAAAAAATAAAAAAAAAAATAAAAATCACCAAAAATGATTTCATGTTGTACAATCCACCTGGCGGACATTCCTATTGGCTTAACCAGGGTGCCATTCACCAGCTGTGGTCCAAGTGCCCATATAAGGAAGCTCTCACTGAACAACTTAAATGCTTCCTCTCCAGATACTCCACCCATCCTGACACTGTAGACCTCAGTACTGCAACATTGAAGGTGGGAGGCAGAAAAATAAAATATGACATGATGGGCAGATATGCTTTTATAGAGCCTGATACTTCCAGATTGGAGGAAAAACTAACCTTGCATATTTTAAATGAGTCACGTGGACTAGTATTCGAGTTTCCCAGAAAGCATCTCAACTCAACAAAACAGACTTTGCTCCGAGGCCTCTTAAATAAGTCTTTTAAAAAAGGATGGAAGTGAATGCTTTGGTGGAAACCGAACCACCACAGATCCACAGCTGAGAAAGAAAACTTCAGCCTACGTCCTCACATGGGCCGAGGCAGAGGAAAGGCAAGGAGACCCCAACGCCACCCGTCACTTGCATTAACTCACAACGCCGTCGTCTTCTTGTTCTTCCTCTTCCAACAAACAAGACTGAATGGACACACCAGGCTACGACAACCCAGTAGAAACACGAAACACCTCATACTCAAAAATATGACAATAGCCCAGAAAAAAAGAAGAAAAAAAATTGGGAGGAGAGGCTATTTGAAAACCTGATTTTGGATATGGACACTTGGATTTGTTGTTGCACAAGCAAAGACCCTCCAGCAGAGAGTGGTGTGGTCAGGTTCCAAACCAAATACTCATTATCCCAGTTCACTACGCCCGGCGGCTGTTAATGAAATAAAGCCAGTTTGACTCTTACTTATATATAAAAAAAAAATTTCATAAACTATCTTTCTGAAAACAAAAAGCTAAAATGGTGTCATTAACTTAAAGGATTCGTCCATGTCCGAGAAACATGATCTAAATGCAATACCTCTTCTTTCCGAAAGCTAATCACGGATTTCCTCATCCACTAGGAAAGTAAGTATCTAGACCTCTTTGTTAACACGTCCAGAATGGGCAGGTGGGCTCATGTTTTGTTTGGAACCGGGCCACACCTTACACCAATAATAAAAGTGTCATCACGAATCGCACGGGTGACGCAATGTCACAGAGGGCTTTGTTAAACATTGTAAGAGGAGGAAATGCCTGGTCTCGCTGAGCAGACGATGATGCTACAAATGACCAACAGCTCACGTGATCCCCTGAAAAAAGGAAAAAGAAATCACCTTTTACCTGGCTTAGCACGGACACTTTGTCGGACCCCCCACCCACACCTAATTGGCTCAAAATACCTAGCTGTTTACTCATTTTGGTTAAAAAGATATGACGGAAATTCCTGGCATGTCTTTGTAGCTGCCTCTGTTCCGAGGGGACATGACCGTAATGTCATCTGTACATCGTCGTCTAGTTTTTTTTTTTTTATCTGAAATGCAGTGAAGGAGCCTCCCTGATAGGGCGCTGCTGGTAATACACCCCTCCCCCAACTCCCATTTCCCCCTAGCTTACAAGAAACAAACAGGAAATAAAAAGATTTAAAGAACCAAAACAATAGAAAGAAAAACAAATCCCCCCACCCCCCAACTGGGCCCGCCAGCATTCCCGTTGGCTAAGCATGTATATATTTGTGTGCGCCTGTTGTGTTTTGCGGACAAAGCCGGCTAGAGTCTCTGAGAATAGGTAAGGGCTGGTGTGTGTGCATATGTGTGTGTGTCTGGCGGTGTCGAGGCCCCATGGGGGTGAGGGGGACTTCTAGTATTTCTTCCCTGGGATGAACTCCTTAGCTTCGGGATTCAACACGCTCTTCCTCTGTGGAGGAGAAGGGAACAAAATGAGGGTGGGCCCATCAAATCAAGACCATTTAACCGATATACCTTCCATGCTAGCATTAGATCCTCTTAATATGGCCATTATCACACAATCTCGTGCCATAGCTACTTAAATCAGAATCAATGAGCGAAACAAGTGTGTGTTGCACTACTATTTCTAAGTAAAGATTACAGAGTGCCAATTTAAACAGTACAAGTTCAACGTGATCTTTGCCACGTTGTCCTGAATTAAAAGGCACACTCCTCGACTCGACTGTGTTGTGATAAAAGTTCTGTAAGGGGCTTGGACACAAACTGGGGAGGAGGAGTAGTGTCCCTTTAAGCGTTCGCACATGCGTGCGACTCACCGCCACTTCCTCCAAGTTGCCGTGGTGATCGCTGACGGACAGACCGTTGAGCTGCTGCTGGAGCTGGCCCACGCCTTGGTTGTTGAGGTCGCGCGACGGGATAAACCAATCCTGGTCCTCTTCCTCCAGCATTTCCTGGAAGCAACGCTCCAGGAACTCCTGCTCCAACAGCTCCTCTTCCACCTGAGAGGAGGAGACAGAACAAGGTACAGACAATTAGGAGTCTGAGTCCAAAAGAATCCCAAGGGGTACAAAAGGACGAAGTCTCCATGAAAGTTCTGATTCGAGTTCGTGTGGCTGAATATGCAGAGAAAGACAGTAATGAAAGAACATAGGATTATACAAGAGGAAAAGGAGTATAAAACACCTAAGTGATTTGCAGACGGTTACTAGTGACCTTCCACTTTGAGAGAAGTGAGAATAAAGGAAGAAAGGAAGGACAGAAAAGGATTGGACCGGACAAGAGCAAATAAATCTAGGAGGATTTCAATGTATGCCGGAATAGGTCCCTTGTTCAAAAGCAAACAATGTGGCTATTCTATTCCTAAATTAAAATATTAATTATTGTATTAACCAACATGTACAAATATTAGTGACAACACTTAAGTTTGACTTCTTGCTTGTAAACTGAATCTTTGAGAGAAAAAGTTCTCACGCACGTCATTTTGTAATGCTTACCTGTCTGTTGTACTCCTCCTCGTTCTCCATCCACATGTACTCGGCAAATGGGTTGGCGTCGCTGCTCTCTCCTGCGTGTCCATTGGCTATGGGCTCCTTACCTTCCTTGCCCGGCGCTCCGCCCCCTGGTGTCTTGGCCACCTCCGGACCGCTCATCTCAGCCGGCTCTGGCGGGGCAGGACAGACATGATCGTTATATCGTTGCGCATTATGTGACAGACCTGTAGATTAAAGAGTCTCGTCTATTCTGAGATCTTTAATTTCTTTAAATAAAAACGCAATACTGTCGTTGCACTCAACACCATCTTACCCATTCCAGGTTAAAAATAGAAATGGGCTACATTAAACATCATTACTATATTTTGCATTCTGAGACCTACACATTTACGCACTTGTAGGCAGGTAGCATGCCGTTTGGTTTCCTTGCATTCTGCTAACAAGGGATTATTTTGTCAAGAAGCTGTCGAGGGGAATTCTGGCCAATTTTTACGTGGACCTCATTAGCCCCATCTTTCCCTATCAGTGACACTCTTGCAAACGACAATCACTATATTAATTCTGTGTCATTGCGTACATCACAGTACACCGTTGACAAAACAGGAAGCGAATCCCAGCTGAAACGCTTACCACAACAACCACGTTGGGAACCTGGGATATTTTCTAACAGTGGCAACATTAGTCTGAGAAAGGGCTTTTCAACCGGCCCCCACTGTTTCCATTATAATCCATGGAATCTCGAAAGACGATCGCACGAAATCTAAAAACTTAAGTGACAGTTCAATAATCGCTTTAAAGTCACGCAATTGACAGCTAAGACGCAACACAGGTGGCACCCACAAACACCAATAATCCTAGGAGATGTCCTAGCTGTTGCCTCACAGCTGGGCTTTGTCCATCCCCTTGGGGGAAAAAAAATTTATAAAAAAAAAAATTGTTCTTATTCCAAAGCGAGGCCCAAAAGGAAGAAATATGATGATTCCAAATAACGGTGCATGACAGGCAGGCATAAACACAGCCAATGACACCACACCCAGAGCGACTTTAATTAGCGGATTCAGCAACAAGACAAGTGAGCCATAAGAAACACGTGCCAGCAGCAGAACCACCGCCAATATTCCACATGATTACGAAAAGCTCCATAAGTGCAGGGGAGAGAAACCAAATAAGGAACACAAAAGAAATATGTCAGGAGTCATTACAGTGACTGGAAGAGAGGTGACCTCACCCTGGGAGAGGGCTTTCTTAAGACGGGTGCTCACTCAGCCGCGAGAACAGACTGGTAAGCATACGGCGCGACTAGGCTGAAGGTCTGATATCAGTGCAGGGCAACCTGTGACCGGTCACTGACAGTATGTACACCATCCTGTGAAGGGCAACGGCGCAGCAGAGAGGTCACTGCCTTTAAATATTAACCTGTAACATTGGCCAAGATGGGCATGAGAAGGACATGGATTGGCACCCTTGTGGCTATGACGACACCTCTGCATGGCAGGGCAGACCATGTAAACAAAGAAGCAACGTGGCTAAGAAAATAACCTGTGTTCAACTAACATGAAAACAACGGATAGAATAAATAAATAAAATAGATCAGAAGAGAAGTGTAATAATAGAGAATGTGCAAAATCGTGTGGAGCGGCCCACAGAAGAATTCAAGTAGAAGTAGATATAGGTTAGGTCGGTGGTTTTACACTCCAAAATGAGAGGTCTAATCAAGGCAGGTGAATGCAATTAACCATCATTGGCGAGCGAATTGCAGTCAAAATCCAGCAGGACTCTTGAGGAAGTGTGGTACCCTAGTCAGGCGGGGTGTGGGGAAATTCGGCCTGCTGTTGAGGACAACAAACTAGAAACTATCTGATCCATGAAAGTCTCAATGAAACTGTTTTTATGACGAGCATCTGAAAGAAGTGCCTGCGCCGAACCCCAAGTTTCGCCAGGGGAATTGCTGTAGAGTAATGCTCTACAGGATACAAAACCATCACCAAAGTGCCTTATTTCTAACATTCTCCTGTTTTTTTGTTGATGAAAATATCGGTCAAAATGCAAATTCACACAGTCCCACTACAAACACTTCCTAAAAGACTTGTCATGACTCAACTCTGGCCTTCTTGAATTGCGGCAATACACATGACAATGTACAAACAGGGCGGTGACGTCAACTTGGCTCCGCATTCATCCCCCACCCCCGGGGGACAGGCTACCTGACACACACACACACAATTGCGTTGCATGATGTGCGAGAACACAACATTAATTTAAATTTACTCCCAAACCTGTAACCACCGAATACCTCACTGCCATAACCAAATAATACCCCCCCTCCAAATTAATCACTGGCAAAATATCTACAGTTTAGAGAGATTTTCCAATGTGCCATGCTGTTCCACACAAAAGGAAATTACACATACAAAGTCATATAACCTTTGACTAAAAGCTAGATGTTTGTTAACATGGAACATGGGGGTAAACAGGTATCATCTATGTAGGTTACTAGACTAGGCGGGGGGGTGTATCTCATAACAGTGTGTGAGGAAAGCTATTCTGGGCAGCAATAGCGCAGCAGGTTTCACAACAACGGGACGCTGGCCTTGGAACTCAAATGAGGGTCAGTCAGAACGTGAACATGCATCTCTTTTTTATAATTACCTAAATTTTCAATGAGCAGACCAAGGCACTAGAAAGTGCGTAAAACATAGCTTTGCACACGCCTGTTCATTTTTATGGCCATATAAACTGATTACGCCACAAATGCTACTGGGTAGGTATATACATTTTAACACCTAGTACAACATTAAAACTGCTTTGAACATGTGCGTAGGACTAGTCTTCAGAGGAACAGAGAAAGACACAAAACAGGAAACAACTACAAAACAGAAGTATTGTGCAATCTGCGACTATTGCAGATACACAGGAGAGCTTCAAAATCATTTTGAGATATACCAACGGTGAAATAGACTTACATAATATCCAGCTATAGCAACGCACATCACAAGAATAGTGTTGAATTTGGAGGAGCGAGCATGAACAAGAGGCAGATAGTGTACCCTGAGTCTACTGTGCTGTAATGCATTGCTTATAGCAGTTACATGTTCATGTTGCATAATTTGTGTTGCTCAGCTTGTAATATTTAGTGGAGCCTACTCCAGCATGTGGTCTATTTTGATAAACTGCACACTACTTTATGACATTCATCAAAGGGCAGGCCTACAGGTATGATAACCTGTACACTACAACCATTTATAATGCTATGTAAGAAGGCTCAGGCCAATCCCTGCATTGCACGGTACCCGTGTGTGCTGGGAGTATATCCCACTAGATGTCTGTCAGATAACACATTGTATCCAGCATTGTTGAGGGCTTGTAGCAGGTCGACGCATTTATAATCACCATGACCTTACTTGAGAAAGAAAATCGTAATTTTCTCCCCTGGTTGGATTATACCAAGACAAATGAACGTTCATATGATCGCAGAAAATGTGGGATTCCTATTAAGAATAAGTAGTTGTAGTAAAAATTACTATTAATTACTATTAAAATACTAAATTTGACTAAATCCCAGTGCCAGTCCGTGTTAGGTAACTATGTGAATGATTTCACTCCAGTTATATGTAAATAAATCCAACGCGGAAAGCTGAGAGCTCACATCCAACGTAAAAAAAAAATTAAAAGAAAAAAAGAAAAGAAAATTACTACTCTTTAAATATAAATGGAAGGCGACTGTAATCCCAGGGCCGTTTCATCAAACATCCATTTGATTTCAAACGCAGTGATAAACTGCGCTACATACGATATTATGTAACGTGCATTTGATGCAAGACGAGTCGTCGTGGCGTGTAGCCTGCTAGCGTCTCGCGACCATTTCAGAGGGCTAACCAGCTTAGCCACGCAGCTAGGCCTGCCTGAAAAGTTGTTAAATGGATTGAACAGGCTTAGCGTAGGAAACGCTAAGTGGGTCGTTTTCAAACTGTATCTGAAAATAGCCAGATATAGCATTGTTATACACCTTGGGCCTGTGATGGAAACTGTCCCATTAACAAAAGGTGGCGAGAAGGGAGGAGGAGGAGGGTGCGCTGGTCGACTTTGGTTAAGCTAACGACCATTTCTTTTGTTAAAATCGCGTGGAACGAAGCGCTTGTCGCTAAGATAAAACGAGTACTATAGCGAGTAGAAATGCAATATTGTAGCCGTCCCGTCAGGCCAGCGCGAACAGCCTGTGTCCCGCTACGAGCTAGCACGCTGCTACAGCATGGCATCTTTATCTACCAGCACAGAATCGGGTCAGGAAAACAAGACATCGATGCGAGCCTAAAACAACCCCCGTGAACAAAAAGCATAAAAAGACCGACGACTACATTAGCTACGTCGTTGTTCAAAGTTACCTGGCATTGCGCTCGTGGTGTTATACTTCAAAGTGCGACGTAATAAAAAGTTATTGCAAACGTGTTTTCACAGAATCTCCAGTGGGCTCTCGCTCTGCCGCCTCGACGCTACGTAGCTCACACAAGCTAAATACTGCTAGCCTCCGCGTTAACTGTAGAAAGCTGGGTCGCACCGTGGTCATGTGGTCTGCGAACGTCCAACAAGCGCCCCCCACCAACACACTGCTCTCCAACCTAGCTCAAAACACACATGCTTGCGTGGCTTTTAGGAAAAAGGGGAAATCTCAATATTTACACGTCACGTTGAAATATAGAACGCGATAAGCAATATTATAAGTCACAAAGGATGTTTCGTGAGGTTTGTGGTTTAACGTGTGGATATCAATAAAGGGCCTGTGCTAAACTCAGAGCAAACACAGGACACACTTATTTATATTGTTAAAACACAGCATGTTTTGATGATCTCGACTGCGTGCCCGCATCATTACACCGTTCACATGATGCAACACACGATGCTTGGTTTTAAAAGGAAGAGTCAAACTTAATTAAAGTCGTTGTGCTGAAATGGATGCTATCGCTTTCTCTCCGACCAGACCCCCTATCCCCCCATTACTCACCAATAACAACAGACTGTCGAGACAAGTTCAAGTGCAAATAGGGGAGAATCCGTCGCAAAATTTGCAAGCCAGCTGTTGCGAAAACGGCTCCCTTTCCGTTACAGATGCCGTAAAAGAATCATACACGAAACAATATGCTGGGTCCTATGATTTGTGTTCTCCGTTACGATAAATACACATATGTCTTCTTTGTTCGTTTTCTCTCGTTATTGGCTACTGAAGCGACAAATTCACGATTTCAGTGTCAAACAGTAAAGCAGAAAAAGCTTGTCACGTGGTACCGTTTGTCCATCTGTACCGCTCAGCAATTGGTTGACATGTATGTCAGTAAAGTAGCACCCGCCCCTCTTCTCCATTCACGTAAGTAAACAAAATATATCACATTTCTTGCCACCCTGCTTTTGTAATCAATATGTAAAGTTAATATATGACAACACGGGCTTGTTGCTTTATATTTGTCTTTCTACACCAAACAAACCATCAGATTTATGTGAAATGTATGTATACATTTTGAAAAAGAGCGGAGAAGAGAAGCAAAAAAACAATTAATTGGCTGCGGTAGCTTGCACATGCTGTCTCAGAGGGAGGGAGCTATGACAAACACGGGGACATTTTCCCGGGACATTTTTTTTGTTTATAAATGTTTAAGGTCATAGTCGATTACCATCACATACCAGTAAAGGTGTTTGTGGAGCATTGTGTGCGGCGGGCGGGCCTTTCACTATATGACAGTAGTCAAAGTGATGGGGGTTGCAGAGGTATAGAACACAAAACCCGTCTTATCCAATTACCTTATTTGGATCACAGGCTTGTCAAGACTGTTCTACCAAGTATCCATTTCCACAATTTCCACGTAATGTACAGCTGTGAATAACGGGACGCCATACCTGAAAATTTCACCAGAGGGCGCTTTTATCACACTGCGAATGCCGTTTGGTCTTTTCGCAGACACTTTCATCCAAACTAATTACAGTGCACACAATAAAGCATTAAGGAGCTGGTTAGACAAATTGCTCAAGGATCCTTACAGGTAGGGCGGGCATGTTGGAGTTCGATCCCTACAGCCTCTTCAGCTGGGAATCGGCCACCCTAACCACGAGGCAATCCTGCAAGTGTGGTGCTATCAGGCTGGAGAAGTGTTTCTCAATGTTTTATTATTATATTTCATTACAACTAAACACTACACCAGTCAATTCCAGTAATTAGTCACAAGCCGGTGGTCAGCTGGTGCAACCTTTGGTAGAACTTGAGTAGGTCTACCGTAGCCTACCACTATGCAATACATACAGCATGGCTGTGCAATAAGACACCGTTCCTATCAAGTAGATCCTTGCTGTAATGGATCCTTGCCGTAGGCAGTGTGTGTGCGTGCATGTGTGTGTGTGTGTGTAAGAGAGAGATAAAGACATAAAATGAGTAATAAAGTTGTAGTAAGCCAGATGTTCCCATGGGTGGCTGTGTCAGTGTGTGTGTGTGGGAGAGTGTTTATCCACCCACCTCAGACCTGATGATGGTCTCCATGGAAAACGTAATTAAAATGACTTAGAAGTTACTTACAAAAAGTCTATCTTGATCTCGCCCAACATCTATGCATACATACACACCTATTGCATATAAACGAATGCCCTGCAACAGACTCCTATGAGGGAACAATGGAGCTAAATACACTAACGCAGGGCTGTAATTTATAACGTATGTCAGCCCCCCCCTAGTAGCGTGGGGGGGGGGTTGGGGCTTCTTGCTGACAGGCCTGTTCATCTAGCCTGGTTAGAAACTCGATCACACTCGCCATAACCTCCCTCGCCAACTCCCTACAAGCCCCCCCTGCTGTAAACTGTTCTCTCCCGACCTCGCAATGGAATCATAAATCACAAGTTCCCTTCCTGTACCTTGAGTTCTCCCCCTCTCTCTCCCTCTCGCTCTCTCTCCCTCTCTCTCTCTCTCCCCCTCGCTCTCCTTCTAGCACAATAGCCTAGATTTTATGTCAAAGGGCAGCCATGCTCAGCATGCGTGTGTGTGTTTGTGTGTGTGTGTGTCTTCCGCCCCAGCCTTTCCTGTGGCCCTGGGTTGCCGCCCGTACGACAGCGAGTTTGTCTACACACACGCACACACACACACACTAACTCACTCACGTATGCATATGCACACAGATGCAGAGCCATACGTGCTAAAATAGATCACACCCTCACATGCACATTAGAACACACGTAAGCAGTGAAAAGGTACAACATTCCCATTCATTAATTCAAACACACACACATACACACACTATGCAGGAGCAACTTTCAGTGGAGTTACGTAAAGGCATTGTACCGTCAACCATCAGATATACGAGCAGTGCGTTCAAAAACATGGAGGAGTTTGAAGGGGGGCAACTTGTGCAAGTTATTCAAGAACTAGGAAATGATTCTCCTAAATGCACATGATTGCTCAAACTGTTTATTGCCTGTGTGAAATGTCAGCTCAATGACAGGCTTTGGGATTGTAACCTGTGATCAATGGAAGAACCGAACATAAATGAAGGAAATACAGAGTTTGCTTATGCATGTGGAATTGTAAGTCTATTTCAATGTCCACCTTATTAAAAAACAGTTGGATTTAGAGTGGCTACAGCTGATAAGGACTAATGACGCCCTGACCCAGGTTGACCCAGGTTGACCCAGGTTAAGAAGGCATGCACAGAGGTTAATATGCCTGGCCCTGACATTAGTAACTTCAAACATGACCTCATGCAAAAACAAAAAGTTCTAGTTTTTTTTCTTGTTGCCACCTGATAAACCAATTATGATGGAAGTTAAAGGTTGTCACTCATCGCAGGTGAGATGAAAGACTATTTAAAGGCTTGGAGAGGAAGAAGGTGTTCGTGTGTGTGTGTGTGTGTATGTGGTATGGGCGTGTTCCGTTCGTCGAGGATTTCCACGATTACAGCGGCGATGTGGAATCTGGGAGAGAAATGCACTGAGGGGGTCCTTCCTGTCACCCGACCCCTTCGCTTCCTGCCTGCGCTTCCCGTATCTCTGCTCCCGTGCATCCTCGTCCTCGTAAGCGCGAAGGGCCACTCGGCTCCCCACGGTGAGCTGGCTTCTGTTTCATAATGTCATCACTACTGGACCACGCTACAAACGCTTGGTCCGCCTCGGCTAATGTCCAGCTGAATTGCACCATCCCTCAGGTGGCAGTGGGGTTAAAGGTCGGACATGCAGGTGAAACATCGCACACTCATTCCAATGGCTCTAGAGCCTTCTGCTCATTTATACTTGAGGCCGATCAATGCAGAAGATAGAAAATTAGAGAGAGGAAGAGAGAGAGGAAAAGATGGCGTTGAAATGAATGGGGCATGACAAAAGAAAAAAGAGCAAGCAGCAATAAAAGAGAAGTAATACAGCCCAACAGAGGTGATGGCAGGGTCCATGTGGGGCCCCTAGGTGGTTGGGCAGTGGGGGGAATATGCCAGGTAATGGCTTCCAGACACACACACACACAAACCCATTCTATGGAATTCGATTTGGATCTGAACGGTGTGTGTGTGTGTGCGCATGTGCATGCCAGGGGCCTCTCATGCACACTCCAGAATTCTTACTTCCTTTGTGCGTGTGTGTGTGTATGGTGAGGGTTAATGTATGCTTTCAATCACAACTCCAGTGGGGAGAAATCAGATCCCTTGCAGTGTAAATGTGGACCCCAAGCAATATGAACACACACACACACACACACACACACAGAAAGCATACTAAAACACTTACAGATTTGTACCAAATTTATTTAACTACGGTCTTGATTTGATTTGATTCACATGCATCTGGGATAACATTGTGTGTGCGTGTGTGTGAGTTACTGCATTCCCGTGTAAGAAAGGAGAGAAAGAGACTAAATGTTTCACTTCACGCAAGTCATTCTCTTCATTATTATGACATTTAAATGTTACATTTTGAACCCTAACATAATTAGAATAAATCTTGATTTATGAAGTGTGCTGTCACATCATTAAAAACAACACACACTGCACAGGTGTTTCTCAGAGCTAGAGGACGTGGAGGAACGGGGGGGGGGGGGGATGACTTAACTTGAGTACGTAGCCTCTCGAAGAACACCCCACCCCTGATCCTTCCACACACAGCGTAATTGCAGTGTGTGTGTGTCCCTTCCTCTCCGCTGAAATTCCGTCGCAGAGCAACGAGACCGCCCGAGCTCAGCTGCAGACACCGAGAGAGAAATGTGACCAACTGGACTAGAAAAACTCGAGCACGTTGGAAAAAGTAGGGTACATAAGCGGAAAGCTGGAAAACTGCTCGGAGGAAGATTGCAGGCTTATGTATATTTTCCCCTCAAGTTCCTTCCTCCATCTGTGCCTTGTCCAAGACCTTTGCGCTCCTTTCACTTGTCTCGTTTTGGAATTCCGAGGTGTGTGAAAAATCCCAGCAGGGGATTCTTACCGAAGCATCACCGTGCTGGCAACCCACGATATCCCTGTTCTCTGTCTCCCACTTGCTCTCCCTCACGCACACTGTGAGAGGTGGAATCCGAACATTGGACTACAATATTACAGACTTTGGAATTACTTTGGTGTAGAGGGGGTAGGAGTGGAGTGCAACTAATATAGAGGTAGGTTCATGCACACACAGACACATCCGCGCGCGCGTTGATAAGACCTTACTTAAACAGCTCTTGCAAGAGCCACATTTATGGACAATCACACGTTTACTCTTTGAACTATTGGTCAAAATTGTTTATCGTTGCTGACATTTCTGCTGAAAGCTCTAGACTATATGCGCAAAGTGCTCCATGCAATGCTCTCGGTGTTTTCAGTAGCCTACACGTTTTCGAGTTATGCGCAACTTAAATTAATACATTACAGAACGATTACAAAACGTTGAGAGAAAGTGACTATCTCTGCGTTGCATTTGTCTCGTACGGTTAAGAAGAACCTTGGAGGACATGGAGGGGTATTGAGGTGGGAGGCGACTGGAATGGGTGCGTGTGCGTGCGTGCGCGTGTGTACTATGATTTCGATGGTGCATAACAGTGGTGGCGGTGTGTGTGTTAACTACGTTAAAAAATGCCCCCTTTCTCTCTCTCTATTCAATCCAGTTAATTCCAATATGCTACATTGGCACAACTGCTTGTTGTGGAGGAAAGAAAACAGAAAATAGAGGAGTAGATAATTGCTATAATGCTTCAGGTTCCATCTCTTTCTTCCTGTTTCTGCTTATTCCATCCCACAGAGAACCGTCCAATGTCTCTCTCTCACACACACACACACAAGCCCAAGTACGCATAATAAACAAATGTACACACGAATGCCAACACGCGCACACAAATGTGAATACTAGGAACACACGCAAGGGGAGAGTGAGACAAACGTTTGTTCAGTGCTGCGGTTTGTTTGGGTAGTCATTGGAGCAAGGCTCTGATCACAAATTGATCCAATACTCTCCCAGTGCAGCGTGCACGCACACACACACACACACACACACACACACACACACACACACACACACACACACAGTATTGTACACACACACGCACAAACACAGTAGAATATACACAACCAATTTTACACATACACACACTAATGCTAACACACATACACACACTATGCATTACAAAGGTTACACTGCTTATACACACACGCACACAAACACACACAAACAAACACACACACACACATTCAAATAAGCATTAGGACAGTGTTACACAGTGGTTTCACACAGAATTTCGAAATTCTGTCGCACTAAGATTGTGTAGGATTAGGAATTTGTAGCCACGCTAACCATCTCTCTGATAATATCAGAGAGAAACACACACACACACACACACACACATTTGAAAGCTGTTCAGTTAGTGTTGGCCACTTAGCATTCACTTTAAATTTAGCATTAGCATTCACAGCAAATATTGCCACTAGTAGTTATTACTCTTTATAATTTAGTGATTTCTCTAGCAGATTGTATTTCATGGGTTTTTTCTTTCTCCAGACCCTGGCTCCTGTAAAGATGGCTGACGTACTGCAGCCAGATACCAACAGCCTGCAAATACCTGGTACACACACACACACACTGGATCCCTATAGCAACCTGTGACCAGGTTATCGACTGGTCAGTGAACACGCTGACTTCCCTGTACCGTGTCCAACTCCCAGCTCTCCCAGAATCTTACTTAGAACATTCCGGCAACATTCCAGTCGTTCCGTTCCTGATTGTTCCACTCCACCTAACGCAGAAAGGCTGTTATGGTTAAACATACCAGTCCTTGATTGTGTCATTGCGGGGGGGGGGGGCGGGGGGGGGCGCGCGGCCCCCCCGCGCCCCCCCCGCCCGGGGCGGGGGGCGGGGGGGCGGGGGGGGCCCC
>JAOEHI010036152.1:0-23142 GCA_025447815.1 Percopsis transmontana | reverse complement strand
GAGTGAGATAGAATTTGACGGGACTCTGTCGCTGTGCTGTATCTGTTATCTTTGTGTTTCCTGTGTGTGTGTGTGTGTGTGTGTGTGTGTGTGTGTGTGTGTGTGTGTGTGTATGTGTGTGTGTGTGTGGACATGGTTATACAAACAGCAGAGAAAAAAAGTTTTCTGCATGGTAAAAGAAAAATAGGCATATCATATCAATCATATCAATCAACTCATGGGGGGCGTGTCCACATGTGCAACCAACCACAAGTGCCCACAGCCATATTTCGCTGAGCAAAATAAATCCACCCCCTCCTCCTCTGCTCCCTCCCTCTAGAGCCCGCTGGTCTGCCGTGCCATTGTGTAGCAAAATGAAGCGAGCAAAAGGAAGTATTGTGTGGGACTTCGACCAAAAAGGACGACAAGGTTATTTGTAAGATATGCATTGCTATTATACCGGTTCTACACAGCAGACTCAGCGTTGGAGGATTCAATGTTTTGTTTTATTAATCTGTTTTTGTTCATTCGAAAGTCTGGCTACTATTTTCTATCTACTTAAACATTTATTCAAGTTAAATAATGTTTGTGTAGGCCTTCCATCGGTCTGTTTTACTCCGTTTACAGCAGCGTTGCCGTTGTGTGATGATGTGACAATGTAGGAATCCTCATGTTCTGTTATGCTATTTGCATGTATGTACAAATAAAGCCCTTCTTCTTTTCCCAAAATATTCAGTATATCATATATCCGTTCATTCGTGACTCCAAGTGAACGTTTGTATCAAACTTGAAGAAATTCCCTCAAGGCGTTCTCGAGATATCAAGTTAACAAGAGTGGGAAGTACGAGGTCACAGCGACCCTGAAATTTGTTGTATTGGTATTTATTTAATGGGTCACAGACACCCGTCCATACTAAAATAGTACATTTTAATCTTGTTGATTAACGGTTAATGTTCAGTTAACGAGCGTCGGCTATCGGTCAGAAAAAAAAATTCAAAATGAGCATCATGCCTTGAAGAAGGTCTCTGACCGAAAGCTCGCAAATTAAAAAACATTTTTGCACAGTGTGCGGATGCTTCTTTTCATTTTTTGGAATTATTTAAAGCTCCAATACAGGATGAGCGGTGTTTTTTCCTCTATAAAATGAGCATCCCTAAAATAGACAACAGTGACATCACCCCACATGCGACATGCCCCGGAGGTCAAAAAAGTGTGTGTCTGTGCGAGTTTGTACGCAGGGTTAGGTTGCTGTTACATAACCGTCGGGGGTCCGACCCCCCTGCCTCTGACTGCCAGAGGCTCCGTTGGGCAGCATGTGTGCATCATCACTGTAGTGTACCTTTGTTCCCATCAGTCACTTGTCATCTTGTCACACAGACACCAGTTACAGTACCCAGTGGGTGAATGGGTGGGCACTGGGTTGAATGGGCCCTTGTCAAGTCCTAGTTATATACTGTATGCATTCATTTTCAATGTTGTTTCCAGTTCTAATGCGCTACATGGGCCAATACGTTTGAGAACAGCCGCTCTGGGGCCATCCATGTAGCATTGGACAACCTTGTTAACATCCTCTGTGTCAGCGTGACTCAAGCCTCCCCAATCTGTTGATGTCAACACCTCCCACTTTTCGTGCGTGAGGGGAGCACGGCGTCATAGGCGGATTATGAGACAATGGGCCCCTGGGCGCGGACGCGTAAAAGCTATTCCTCCAGTGGAAGAATAGCTAGGACTTTTGGGGCTCTTTTACAGACACGAATGACTAAACCCTTGTTTACTATGCGACTATGCGACAAGAAATGCAAAGTTAATAACAGGGACTACAGAGACTCTGGCTTCGGGGTCCCCTGTGTCCTTGGGCCCCTGGACCCGGTTCGGTAATCCACCCCTGCACGCCGTCATACCTGACCGTTCCCTCCCAGAGAGCTGTTCTCATTCTCACCTCTTGTCCTTGTCTTTGCGGGAGTGCCGGCTGCGGCCATCTTTGCTGTAGTGGTCGTTGTCCACATGGGGGGTGTTGTCCCACCTGAGCATCTTACTCCTGGGCTCGCAGGCGCCTGAGGGGTCCTTGTTCTCCAGGTCGTCCGTGGGGTCACTGTGGAGGGGGTACGCGATGAGGCACAAGTTGCCCTCCTCATCCTCCTCAAAGCTAACTGACACAACTCCTACCAGATGAGCAGGGGGAAAAAATACATGAGATGTCATAGAAGCAATCAAATACATTTCACTCTGAAAGAGAGTCCTTAAGATTATGAGCAATATTCATGTTTTGAAGAACGGAGAAGAAATAAGAATAACAGGCGAAACACAAAAGACAAAAGGCTACCAAATTTCATAACACAATGCTTTTTATTTTAAGATCATCATCAAATTTATCACCAACAACATTAATGACGAGCCAAAAATGATATCCATAACAAATATCCACCAGCAAAAAAACAAAACAATTGTCTTTTAAAGACTATAGTGACAGAATCCAGCTCAAGCGACAGAACAATTATAATAAATGGCAAAAGTTGCTGTGGTTTACAAAGTGCGTCAATTTTTTAATCATTTCTAGAACATGATTAAACCGGCACAGCATATTCCACCACCCCGTGCTGTTCTGTCCAATCACGGACTGCCCCACCCTTCTCACCCTGCTGTGGCACAGCATTGCTTAAGGACAAGGCTGGACACGGTGAAGGAAAATATATTTAAAAAAGCTACATTAAGTATACAATGAATATTGTTGACAAAAAAACATTGTTGCAGTAGGTAAGCAGGGCAGAAAAACAAAAGAGACGATTAAAGCAAAAATAGAATACATTGCACTTGGAAAGCATTCAGCATTTCAGCATTTGGAAGGGTACCAAAGGGGGGAAAAAGTCAGGCTGTGAGGAGAAAGTGATTAATGCTCCCCGAGTGCTGGGCTCACTTTTCACTCCTCTGTTGGGGACACAAAGAAAACAGCTGCACTGACCCGTGAGCAGCATTAGTTAACACAACAGGGATGTGCAGTGCTTAAAAGGAGAAACTGGGGTCTTTTTGGAAGCCAGCAGATTTTTCATTTCTCTCCAGTGTCAGCATTAGTAAGTAAGTAAAATGTATTCGTATAGCACATTTCACACAGCAAAACTGACCAAAGTGCTGAACAGAGTAAGAAAAGTAAAATAGAAACAGAATAAGTAAAACAGACGGCAGACGTTTGAGAATATGATCAAAAAGCCTGGCAGAAAAGATATGTTTTAAGCCTCTTTTTAAAAGTAGTAATGGAAGGTGCAAGGCGGATGTCCAGTGGCAGTTGATTCCATAGACGGGGGGCAGCAACAGCAAAAGCTCTCTCCCCTTTGTTTTTAACTGGGAATGAGCATTGCTGATGTTACTCAACGCTAAGAGGATACGACCCCTGTATCACCCTGAACCAGAGACCTGCAAACGGTCCTGGAGACCTGAACAACAACGTGCACTCTAAAATATTCCCGAGTGTGAAACACCTTCAGCATTGAGATCTACAAGCGGTGAATGAAGAAAAAGGTGGATAAAGTTTGGTATAAACTTTTGTTTATACCAAACTCACTATAGGTTGTGCTTTTGATAGCTGGTGCGGGTTGCATAATGGCTTGATACAAACGGAACGGATTATGGCATTTTTTGCAGATCATTTCCAATAACTGGTCTGGTGCGGTATTGCACATTGCGGGTTCGGGTGGGTGCAGGGGTGTTTACAAAATGTGAACTGTGAAGGACTCTGCTCTGAATAATTTATAAAAATAAAATAAAATAAAATAAAAATAAAATAAAAAGGTGCTGAGCTAGTTAGAATAGATGATTCATGTAGTGTATTGCAGCTGTAAAATGATATGTGTGAGCGCATGCTACTCTTTTGTTTGACTTTGGCTGTACTGACACGTTTTGCCAGTCCGTCTACTTTCTATCGGACTGGGAATCGCAGGCGTCACCAGTAAAGAATCTGATAGCATGCCCATATCGTCTCTCGTCAGATAACGTCACTCGGGGGCAGCTCTGCTGACCCTCTTTCTTCTCCGTCATGGGAGCAGAGCTCAAGTCACTTCTCACTTCGTATCGCATTCACCCTTCTGGCAGGAGGCACACAGAGGCTGGCTGTGTGCTGAATGGCAACACACTAGCTCCTACCTGTCCTCTCACACAGGCCACCTGGGTAGGGCATTTTGGTGTGGTTCGTACATAGTGAACAGGGACAAACAATTTGTGCTGTCCCGTAGCGAGGCGTGGCGAGGCGATGCCAACCCCTGTACAGGGGCAGGGAGCTTGGGCCACCTTCCAAAAACACACTGTTCTGTACCTTCTTCAATTTTCAATTCTCACAATTAGGGCTGGGCGATAATTCAATAAATGTCATTTGAATGTTTTCAATAACGAAAACAACCTAATCTTTGATATCGTGATATTGCTAATTTTGCGCATCCTCTGCATAACTTGGGAAGAAAAGGTCATAATGCTGTTTTTTATATTTTATTTGAGCTATTCCTAAATACATATTTTTTTGTTTGTTTTTACAAAAATGTTATCCCTCGATTTCTTGCATTTAACTTTGAGTTTTAACTGTATATTTATGTGCTAAAGACATATGTATATATATCGTCATTATTATCGTATCGGAGAAATTATTGTTAAAATATCGTGATATAAGAAAAGGGCCATATCGCCCAGCCCTACTCACAATGTGTATTAACTTCTCTACTTTAAATCTCGTCAACATACGTTTTCAAGATTAAGACAGCACAGAGAGCAAGCGGTAGTGACTTGTTTTTACCTCTGTACTGGGGGGTGAACTTCCTCATGGGGGCGGGCAGGCTCTTGTAGAACTGATGCTCGCGGGGGATGAGAGGCTTGCAGATGGTCTGCTCCCCGAAGCGCAGCACGCACGAGTGGCCGCCCACCTGGTGCACGAAGGGCTCAAGCATCACTCCTTTCTCCACGTAGCCCTGCTGCTGCTGTACCTCCTGCTGCTCCTGCTCCTGCTGCCCTGCGTCCATGGCCTCCTGGGCCTGAGCCTCTACAGCCGGACTCATCCTCCTCTGGCCTCGACCACGCTGCCGCGGGCATTAGCTTCCTCGCGCTAGGACACACACCGCGGTGGGAGCCGTAGCTAGGCGGTGGGGGTGGGGGTGGGGGTTGGACACCCAGGCACACGCACTAAACACACAGGCTGGCTGGCTGGCTGGCCTGCAGAGAGAGGGACGGGTCCTGCTGTGCTGCGATGCGACAGGGTCTCCCAGCACTGCTGTGTGTGTGTGTGTGTGTTCAGGCGAGGCTGCAGCCACTCTGCTGTTCAGAAACAAAGACGAAGGAGGAAACGGAGGATACTGACAGAAGCACAGGCTCAGTGTTCGAGGTGTTACCCAATTCCCCTTTTTTCCCCCGTCCCGTGTGGCAATTCCTCCTGCTGCGTAGGAACGCTAAGGCCCTTTTTAATGTCCTTCTGGGTTTTTTCTGACGAGGGTCTGCTTTTAGCACTGCAGTGGTGGACGGGGCTTAGAGAGACGGATCCTGCCTGTGTCTCCACTGCAGACTGGAAGCTTTCTGACAACCCAGCTATCTGACTGGTAAAGCTCTCACTAGCCTGACACTCGGCCCGCCCCCCTTAGCCACGATCCACCAATCCGCAGCAGCAGGAGCAGGTTGTTGGGTGGTAACCCTTCGAGGGAAGAGAGCAAAGCAAACAAAGACGAGGAGGCAGAGGGCCGGGGGAGGGGGGAGCGGGAGAGAGAGAGAGAGAGCGTCAGACCGAGAGAGAACATAAAAACAAAAGAGAAAGGGAGGGCTGAGCTGAACTCAGCTGTTTCTTTCCCTCGGTGTGAGAGGAGGGTTTTTAACCTGACCGAACATGCAGCGCTGTTTCCTTACATAGTGATAAGTGGAGAGAAGGGAAGGAAGGACAAAGGGAGGGAGGGATAGAGAGAAAGTTACCAAAATAATGCTGATTCTTATTTCCCTCATGCAGCACGCATGCGCCCGCACACACACACACGCACGCACGCACGCACCAGTAGAACACACACAGCCATTCCAGTCACATGCTGTCACACAAACATTACTTGGCCTGAATGATAAGCAACCCTGTACAATAACACACCTGCTTTTCCCGGTTTGAATTGGACCCCAGGAAGTACATGCGACTTTACTAACCCTTTCCTCACAGATTATACACTGTGTGACTTCACAAAGCAGCGCTTGTGTGATTCTTTTATCAGACATTTTTCCTATGGATTCCACTGATATTACTATATTTTAATATACCAATATCAAATAAACTGTTATGATACCATCTGACTGCAGTGAAAAATAAACCCTTTGGGTACAACAGACCCAATACTTCTCAATAAAATAAGGAAATGACCAGAAAAACACAAATAGACTAGCATTTAATGAGCATTATTGCCCTAATAAAATAAAAAGGATGTCATGCAGAGACCCAGAGTCAGACATTCAGGTCTCCTAACATGGGGCTAGGAAAATAGGCCATGAAAAACAAGCAGGAAATTAATATTAGTGAGGCTCAAAATAGTCTTCGGACACACGGTGGTAAATTGGATAAGTCCAGGCTAAGTTGTGCAGACACTTGGGTCATGTCTGTTTTCCAGGCCAACGCCTTCTGGGTACGTCACCCAAGCGCTTCCCTGTCCAAATAGTGCTGGCAGCAGAAAAGCTCTGGATCTGAACTTATTGTGGTGCTTAGACTTGCTTTAGACTGCCCTGCCTTGTTTCCAATCTTGTATCTTTATGTGCATACCTTCTAGTGGTATATATTGTTTTTTATTGTATATTTTGTATGATATGTCTTTAAAAGAAGCATAACATACATGGTATCTATAATGGTATCCAAGCTCATTTAACTGTTGTACAGTCAGCTCTGAAGGAGCTTTGGATGATGTCAATGGAACCCCCAAATCTATGCACCAACTGAGACAGATCTGTCCATAAAAGTGTGGGTGGCTGTATGGGGAGGGGTAGAGAACTGCGCAAGCCAATGAACTGTAGGGGGAGGAGCGGAGAAGAATGTGAGCAACTCAGCACACTGGTGCAGGAGGCCATGCAGTGTGAGAGTTACAAACTAAAGCAGCAGTGTTTCTGTAAAACTGGTTTCAAATACAAGGGCAATTATAGACACAAAAACATGGACTGTACATTGGAGACAAATAAGACTAGGCTAAGATGAAGGCTGGGAATCAGACCAACGACACGGCATGTCTAAGAATAGCAGTCAAGGAGTTAATCATTTGTGGCAGGAGCACACTGACATCCAAACCCATGAGCCAGCTGCCATTAACAAATAAATCTCATAAACAAATCACAGGGGTTTATGGCCAGTAAAGCTTTAAATTCATGAGAAGGAATTTAAGATGAGCAGGACAGAACCACTGCGGCTGTGAATGAACAACTGACTGTGACCGCAGTGGAGTTAATGAGAGACAGAGTGTGAGAGAGGAGCTGGCGGGCCGGGGGACACTTGGCGAGGGATTTAGATTTAGTGTCGTTATTGTGGAGAGAACTGGATCCACTGGCCACCCAAGCACCAGTCAGCATCACCTCCTTAGCATTAACCCACACTCACCTACACACACTGAATACATACACCACAATAGGTAGAATCAAGCCCTCTGGTAACAGAAGGGCTTTCTCTAAAAACATAAAGGTCAAAAGGCTAAAAGCATTTAAATCTTTTTTATAATTGAAACCATAAGATTAGAGAATACACATACGCTCAAGCACGCCCCCTGGAGGCCCATTGTATGTGCGAGTGTGGGGACCCATTTATACTATGCCATTAAATAAGGGCCTGAATGGGAGAAGATGGTAAACAGAGCTCAAATCACCTCGTAGAAGTGCCTGGCTGCTGGCGTGGAGCACGGAGGTGTGTTCAAATATTCGTTGGAACACGATGTGAAAAACTATAATCCAACTATAATTAACCCATTTGAATTTTAAAGCGTCACTGGAGCTTAAGTTATCAGACCGATTGTTGCAAATTAGTTGTTTGCCATCTCATCCAGCAGTGCGCGCTCTAAAAGTTTTGTCCTCTTGACCCATTAGTAAATTAAGGTAGGCCTGATACTATGTTTTGATACAAAAATGGAAGACAATGGCGAGCAGAGCAGCCGCAATTGTAAAAGCAGCGTGTTTTTATATTTTGGGTTCTATATTATTCAAAACACTCAGGTGGCCCCCTTGAATGCCAGCACGGATAAAATAGCAAGATCTGATGTATTCAAATTTGTTCATGATTTTTGAAAAAAGTGACAGCCCTAGGGTGGGTAGAGATTAGGGGTCTGGTATGACATTGTGCCCATGTGTATGGGCATGTGCATGGGCAGAGGACAGGCTGGGTAACTAGAGTGTGGCTAATAGAGAGGTGCAGAGTGAAACTGGATGGAAGGCAGATGGAGGAGGCTGGGGAGAAAGGACAATGGAGGGCATAATAAACACACACACACACACGTGCACGCACACACGCACACACAACCAGACAAGTTTACACAGGAAAGCAAAGCAAGTAATTCAGTAAAAGCCTTAGCTCTATTTGGGTGTTAGTGTGTGTGTGTTTGGAGGGGTGTATGTATATATGAGGACAATGAAGGTTGAATGTGTGTGTGTGTGTGCATGTGCTGCACACACACTAACTGGGACACAAACCCTGTATATGGTTAGGGGTGTGAGTGGGGTAATAAACACACACACACACACAGAAGTGACCCAAGACTTGGTGCTGGCTGGCACTGTGGAAAACGGCTGATCTCACCTGCGTGGTGATTGGCAGGGTCATTCCCCAGACCGGTCATCTCACATCACATCAGACCAGATAAGCCCGTTAGCCAAGGTCACCACCTAAGCCTCCACTAAAAATACCAGACGCTACTGGCCGTGCAGGCCACCCAGGGGTTATTAATACAGCGCCCTGCTCCGCACCATACACTGTGACAAATAAACAACATAACAGACATCACAGACCTCTACCTCAGGTTAATAAGGCTTGCCTGGCGTAACTCACGTACACATTCTGCTTCGATTGAGAGTTAAGAAGGGCTATTAATACTTGTGGTGACAGGTGTGTCGCCGTCGTTCCCCAAGCTGCGTCTCTCTTTATTTTGCTTATAAACACACCAGCAGAATGCTTGACTGACCCATTTCTCAGGGAACTTTGCTGAGTGTGCAGTTTAGATTAAATACAATTATAAGAGAGAAGTGCATGGAAAGGAAACATTACTGTAATTAAATAGAAATGGCCTTAATTTTACGGTTTACTTTTGATTCCTGGCACATTCTTAAATACTAATACACACATTCTTACACACAGACTCCACTAGGTGGGTGCTGACAACCAGCTCCAGTTCATCTACTGGTCAAACTGACTTTCTGGAAGTGGAGGCTAGTAAACAGGCTAAGCTTTATAACCATTTCTATTTTCAAACCTATGAAGAACAACAAAACATGCATGAGAACAATATTAAAGTACTTTATACTTTCTCACTAGTAAGGTATAAATTCATAATTCATAACAATTTTCAGATGACAGCCACCATTAAAAATATCCTAAATATCCTTTTTATAGTGTGACTGATGAGGTGACAGAATTGGAAAGCGGTGGGAAAGCATGATGTTTTTTCCCAGTCCATCATAACCGTGTCAATCAGCGAAATCTAATCAGCAGGTAATCCGATTAACTCTTGGAACTGCGACAGCACTCATTTTGAAATGCTTACTGTAAATGTCAATAAACACAGAGTGAATGCTGGTGTTTTGGTGGCCTTACACTGTACTGATAGTAGACAGAAATACTTGTTACAAGTATCTGCTTTTGATTTCAGTAGATTGAAAAGGGGGAGGGGTGATGAAACCACCCAACTCACACACACCCATCCTGAACCAGTTTCCTTTGGCCTTTTCCTGTCCACCGCCCTCAACATTCTGCTTTCCAGACTCCGTCCACAGGCCAAGAACAGGCTAGGGCCTGTCCGTTGTGTTGCTGGCCGGATACGATTGAGGAGACACAAGGGATAGAAAAGGTCAACCCAACTCTAGTCCAGTCCCTTAACCACTAAAGTGGAGGGAGAGGGTGGAAGGTCAGGTGGACATGCTGTTAGAGAGCTACAGTGTACACGTGTGTACAAGGAAGGGCTGAGGGTTAAAGAACAGCTCAAAGGGCACAGGGACACTATGTCCACTCTGGAGTACACCAATCTTGTTATCTGGGGATCTTTTGGTAGCGTCAAGTAACTTTCTGTCATCCAGTCCATTATTTAATCTGGCGATGGGGCCAGGAACCAATGGGATTTGGGCCAAGTAAACTGCAGCAGGCCTACAGTTTATTATTTACTAATTTACTATTATTTATCAAACTCATCCTTCCTTACACTATGAAATGCTTCTAAAGGCTGTTATGCCTGTCACACTGAAGAGTTTGCAGGAGGCAGTGGATTAGGAAGTCTTAATAATGTAGTAAAGCTCAGTGGCGCTGACCAGGAAATAGGGATGTGGACATCACACACAGAAGCATCTTGGATTTAAGTTTGGTCACGTTTAAACCTTCCACACTTCTGACAATAGTTGGCCACACACACAGCAACTGGTGTGTGGCCATTGGGACAATCAATCCATCCAGGAAAGCTTGGTCTGTTCCTTAGACCTTTATAAGGTAGCCTATATATTTTTGGCACGGTACGTGTTGTCTTATGCTGCTGCACCAAGCTAATAAGATATATTTTATTCTGTTGCAGTAATGCAGTTTATTGCAAAGTGCAAGTGCATTTTTGTGTACAGTGCTTTTGTGTCGGAATCTGACTGACCAGCAGCAACATTTTGTCTCTAAAAACATGTTTATTTAGCTATATTTTGATTATTTGTGGGCGACAACAAGTTAATTATTGGTATTAACGACCACACATTTTGAGTTTGTTCAAAACAAGCTATTCTCGTGTAGCTATAATTTCAACAAAATAGCAGATACCCACTTACTACGAGAACCCAGCAACAGTGCTAGCTATTAGATTGTTAGCAGTGATCAGGTATACAAATATTTGCTGTCAAGTCAATTGTGTCAGCAATAATTTTTTGGTCAAACTGATTATATAAAAATTGTGGAAGCACAGTACTTGCATGAATCAATTTTTTCCCCCATCCCTACATCTTGCCTGCTTGGGATTTTAGCAAACTGTCCTTGCTTGTATTTGCCATTAGCCAAATATATCTAGCCAACTGCTTTATAACTGCCGCAGTGTCTCCACTGTATGTTCCCTAAGAACCAACGTAGTGGTTTTATTATTTTGATTTTTGACCATCTTCTCATGCTTATTTCCGTTTTCTCTTCTCATGGACTATTTTCATGGGTATTTGGCAGTTTTCCTTCTGCTGCAGCTGAGGAGGGTCAGAGAGCGATTGGCTCACCCAAACTGTTCAGTTCACTTTCCAGGAAACCACACCAATGTCACAGCACAATGGCACACACTCGTCTCTCTGCCGACAGCCCTTCGGCCTGGCTAGTAAAGACCCTCTGGCTGAGCCAGCAAACGCTCAAATACAAACTACGGCTCCTTCTCTGTGAGAAGGCTTGAGTTATAGTGACCAAAAAAACATTCACATGCAGCTGTGCAGGGAATGAGGAGGCCTTTCTGGGAATGGAGAGGCTCACTCATTCCAGGACAGAGAGAGAGAGGCAGAGGGACAGGCATACATAACTGCTGACCAATACAAAAACAGCCACAGCAGAACCAATGCTTTGCTAAACTCACTTCATCTCACACTGAAAGGCACGCATATGTCTAGTTGTAGATACTTTGACAAAGTGGCTCTGACACAGCGCTGCTGATAGAATTCTGTGAACGACTGCAGACTGAGCTCAGATGTCAAGTTATGGTCTAACTGTCAAGTAGGGCAAGATACACACCTTTGAAAGGGGCTACATTTACTGTCCAAGTGGTGCTTAACAAGGTATCAGTACCACCAACACAATGTCAAGATTGTGTTGGTGGCGCGCGCGCACACACACACACACACACACACACAGACACACACACACACAGACACACTCCAGCTCTTGACAAAACTCTGGTAGGCGTCTTCATGGAAAACACATGAAGACGCCTTCATGTGTTATACAGGAGGTTTAGGCCTTAGGCTACACTTTCCCTGAGCTTTTCAGCCAGTTGCTGGGAGTGTCTTCTATTTTCTGAAGAGCTGTGCAACACTTTGTGATGTTATAAGCTCACTTTCTTTTGTGTATGTCTTTTTGTGCATGTCTGTCTCACAGTGTGCCAACGGGGCACACCCCTGCTGCCGTAATGAATTTATTTAGTGCACTGTGCACCTCTATTAGCACATCCTTTTTTTTGCCCCAGCAAGGTCATAAATGTGTTAATTTCACCTAAACTGTGGCATCTAGCTTTAGCCATATACAACTGTACTTGCAACCTTTATCCAACAACTGTTGCATAAGAGGTGCATCACTTTCATTTACATCATTTAGCAGACACTTTTATCCAAACCGACTTACAATTAGTACATTTGTCAATATGTACATTTGTACATTTGTCAAATGAACTGGTTAACCACCAGTTTTTGCAAGCAAATAACATTCTCCTAGAATAAGGACAGCATCATGTCTTAAGGCTACTTCACTTGCGCAATTCTTTTTTTAGTACATTACTTGAATGTTATCATTCAGTTATTCAGCTTTCCTCAAATAATCTCATTCTGAAAACGAATGTTGTCACAAGTTAATTGCAGCAGTATTCTCTGCTGCAATCTTGACGATTCACATAAGTCACCCAACTTGACATCAATAAGTCACCCAAGTTGAGTAGCCAAGAGTAAATTTGGTTGTGTTTTGAATGTAGGGTTATGGCATTTCCAAACCGCAGTGAAATATTACCACAAGGTGTCTAAAGACCTTGGTAGGGTACCAGATGAACACCTGGAGAGACACAGCTCATTAATCAGATTCAGCCTATATTTATCAAGGGGTTTCCACATGAAAGAGTAATGCTTGGCATGCCAGAAAATGATCTGCAAACAGCAAACACATACTTCTGCTTGTGCAAATATTAAAATGACAACAAAATGTGTGCCTATAATTGAGTGCTTAAAATTAACAGAAAAAGACATGTCACATATGTCATATGCAAGAGATGAGTGAAAAATCTCTTATGGTTGTATAAACGCCTGCTGAATCCTGTCTGGGTCGAAATAACAGTTATATAGGAATAATATATAGAGATGAATGTCAACATGACACAAAGGTAAAGGAGGTTTGGACTCAGCCTGGCCACATTCAAATTAGATGGGAAGGAAATGACTAAACCAGCAAAACTGGGGGAGTGTATAAAGATGCACTTGTCTGAGGGGGAATTCTGGAAGATTCAAGGGGTCGGGGGGAGGCACCACTTCTTGTCAAGTTGACACCAGAAGCTCAGATATCTGAAGTGTTTGTAATATTAGGATTGATGGTGTTGTGTGAGTGTGTGTGTGTAAGTGTGTGAGTGTCCAGTATGCCACTCCCCCACATTTCACACACATGAAGCAATAGGATGGGGACCTGCACAGTTAACATAGTGTCTCCCGCACCAAATATAAACACCACCCCTCTGCAGCCCTAAATATCAAAACACACACTATGCACACACCTTATCATATGCTATTAAAAGCCACTGGCACGGAAATAAGCACAATGACATGCCATCAACTTGGTGAAACCAGTGACCTCTGTCAGGCCTCTGTCCAGGCATTCATATTGGCATAAATAGCCACCAAAAAAGGACAATTCATCACTCTGGTACAGGAATGCATGTTCTGGACATTTTGAATGGTAAATTAAAAATGTCCCAATTTCAATAAAAAATATTGACTTAGAAAAGTAAGGGCAAATACACATGATAAGGCAATACCAAGTCTAGCGTACCCTGCACAGTAAAGTGCACTCCTCTCTCACATGTAGCCTACAGATAATCACAAGAATCCCATTTATGGTTTTCTTTTGTTTAATAAACAAATGTAATGTAAAGAGTAAACTCCTTTAAATAATGTCATAAATCACAACTAAACTGTTGATTTTGTGTTGCTATTAGAAGGGTAATGCTTATGACAAGACAGTTAGGCCCTACTGTATGTTTGTATCTGCATAAGATGTGCAATTACCACCATTTCCATTTAATTACCAGTAATTCCAATGAAAAGTGTTGACCTTAAAATACTTGAAATCTGAAATATTTCTCAACTGGTGTCTCTCTGAAGAGCTTGGTGGAAAGTTAAATCAGAAAATCCTAGACATTTTATATTGATAGGTAGCTTAACCTTATTAGAAGCCTGTTCTCTAAGGAGAGTAAAACTTAAGATAAGAAACAGAAACTGCGTGGATAAGATCTTTGACATGCACAAAAAACAAGAGATTCAATGTCATCATACAATCTTCTATAAATATGGTGCAACTGAAATCCACTCCCCGGGATTAAGCGGTTGTAATCGAGTTGGACCTCATTGAGGTCTGAAGGAAACATGAAGCCGTGGTTTAAATCCACATTTTATATCTATAGTAACTTGATCCCAGCAATAGCCTTATCCAAGACATCTAATCCTTAGCGTAAATAGACTGTGCATACTGCCGTGTGCACCTCACTCTACTGGCTGGCCAACCACATGAATATTAATCCTTGGAAAAAGCCCACTTGTGTACGTGCCGCCTGTGGGGCATAATACGGTAATATAAGGCTCTTGGCCTAGACAAGCCCCAGAACGTTAGATGTCTGGTCTGTCCTCAGATCGCCCTTTGGCACCTGCACTAAAGCCTGTGCAGAAAATACTGTACTTCCTTGCATGATTCATGCACACATAGCAATTAGTGTGGAAGCTATGTGGCGAACTGTTAGACACACACACAGAGGTATGGTTATTTGACCTTGTGACCTTGTTGTTATCCGACCTTACATGACTGATGTGCTGCTGTGCTGACTGATGTGCTGCTGTGCTGCTCAGGGTAAACCCCACTGCTCTGCATTCGGCATAAAAAGGCTAGGTCTGAGCATACCCGAACCCTAAAACAGCTGATGCCCTGTGAATAAAAGGGGGTTTATCCAGGCTAATTATAAGTCACAGTTGTGACCAGACCTGTATTTGTCCTCATTTTGAAATTTATTTTTATGTGTACAATACTGAATTTTAATTAAGAATTTGCCTCTAGTACTTTGACAAGGAGAACGCAGCCTACATATCCCTGGCGACCTGCAACCGCAACTGGTACGAAAACAGGGATTTGGTTTAGGGAGCTGGGTGGAGGGCGTCCATCTCCCCTTCCCTTGAGGAAAACACAGCCTCATGGGGCCTAACGTTACTAGCGAGTGTTACGAGTTTAATGCGTCAATGTGCCTATAAACAGAGTGTCTGGCAGCTGCGGAGCCAAAGGAGGCTCTGTTGTAGTAGAGCTGGGATGTTACCAGTGAGTTCATCTTTAAGATGGACGGCGTTTGTGTTTACAGAGGGTTTTCGGCAGTGTGTTCATGTGTCAGAGACAGCCCTGCACTGCAGCGCTTGTGCGTGCACGTGAGGGAGAGTGCACAACCCTAGGGATTACCCATCCCAGTTTCCCTGCTCTCAGACCCCCACCCCTCAGCCAAATCTTCACCCCTGGCTGCGCCACTGCATCCCTCCCTTTGGCCCTTTGTTAAATTAACATCTAGGCCCCAGCTATTCCCGAAATAGCAGCCATTATCCTCAGTATAATAAGTGCATCATCCCCTCTGACCATCTGTCCGTTCAGTCATCTGACATGATATGGAATTTGGCCAACAGACAGTTGTTAATATACAGTAGGACAGGACTTTGGTCCCAGTCTGTTCACTGTTACTTCCCCGCCTCCTATTCCACTGCAGTGGCTTTACACGGGCCTGTTCCCACTCCTCACACTTCTTGCCACAGCCCAACCCACCATTGTTTATAAAAAGAATCAATGGCCCACCCTAAATTAATATTAAAATAATTAACATTACAAAAAAATGCCTACAGCTGAGAAACTTGGGCAGACAAGACAAAAATAGTTATTTGTCTTTATCTTGGAAACAGTTTGTAGAGAAAACATGTCAGCAATGCATGCTGTGAATTTTTATTCTCTCAGAAAGTACAATATCAAAGTAGAAAATAATTCAAATTAATGAATGAAAAGTGATACAGCGATGAAGACTCCAATATACAGCCATGGCACTTTTCTTCAAAATATGTGAAGAACCTCCATTGTGATTCATCTGGTCACCCTTCCCACATCTATTTCCTTTCTGAGAAGTTCAGTGGCTGGCTGGCAAGAGCTGGGGGGGGGAGGCCAGGAGCACTTTGGGTGGCTCGTGGGGGTTTAGGGTGACGGGCTTGATGACAGTTTCGGAGAGGCTGTTGATGTGAAAGCAAGGCCCTGCTCCAATGGGCCGCCTAAAAAAAAAAAACACCTGAGACCCATGGAGCACTAAAAAGAGAGGAAGAATAGTAGCACAGTGGAAAAGTACCACTGCCTCACAGACTCAACTGCTGTTGTTAAAAATAAGGGAAAAAACCCACAAAAACCCACAGAGAGAGTGAGCATCACACACAGACACACACACGTTATGTAAATCCACTGTGCACAGCCCCAGGTAGACTTAAAATGGAGGGCTCTGGGCCAAACAGATTGCACAACTCAACATGTAAAGCTTGTTAAACATTAAATGCTTGATTTTCGACACAGGTGTGAAAATGTGTTTTTTATTTTTGTATTTTGTGCAAATAACAACAAAATCGTTTTTAAAACATGTTCATTTATTTGTAGCTGCAAACAAAAATTTGCAAAATATCTGGATGATATAAAGTACAAGTATCAACAGGATGCTATTTCAAAATTTCCCTAGAGGATGGCTCTGCGGGGCATTTATAGCGGCCTTTCAGCGAGATATTCCTACTTTTGTCTCATGATCAAAGAATAATCTAGATTACCTAGATAGATACCATTTTTTCTGTTACAAGCTTTTGTTACAAGCCACATGCCCATTTTGGCCTGCACCTTGTCTTTGATAGAAACTGGTGTAACCCGTTTGCTGTCATAAATCTAGAGGGATGTTCCACAATTGCTCCCTCGTGGCGCTTCAGTCAAAGCACATAGGACCCAGGCCTGCGGAACACTGCCCCACTTTTACACCCCAAGGAGGACAACTCCAGCCCTGACTACACATGATACATTTCTGGGTGCTGCAACAGCATAGTTTCAAACAAAAACACTTTGCCAAGAACAAGGTGGGTGAAATGTGTCATCCTAGCCTGTTCACAGCAGGAATATAATTATGAAGCATTCACAAACATGGAGGTTAAGTTAGATAATAAGGTACCCTCCAGATATAGAACATATAGAGTAATAGAACAGTGGTTGCTAAACTGTGAATCTCAGGAGGCCTGGCCTCAGTGTGGATAATAAATATGATGTTCTCTGGCGTTCCCCAAATGTCAGTGGAGAAGTTTCCCTGCCTATTTCTTAAGTGGGCCCAGTAGGATGGGAACAGGGTGTTCGACAAGAACATTTGCACGTGTGACAGAAGGCACACACACACACACACACACACACACACACACACACACACACACACACACACACACACACACACACTTATTAGAGTGCAATTGGGCAGGCATCTTTTATCAGTAGTAGAGCAGCAGCTGACTAATCAAGTGCAATAATAGCCTTGCACAGGTGATTGGGTTAAAAAAAAGTATGACAATGTAATAAAGGGAGAGATGCTATCCAACAAGAGGGAGAGGGATAGTGGTGGGAGGAATGTATTGGCACAACGCCACAAATCTGTAATGATCGCCATCTCCAAACAGAGGTTCAGAGTAGGTTGGCTACACAAAGAAATGTCTCCATGATCAGTGTCCTCTCAATGGCAAATACCAGCCTCTTCTTTTCCCTCCAGTTGCCTCCAGCTGCCTCCAGCTGGCACTAACAGTCAGTCACTCAGGTCAGCATTTCAGAGCCATGCCTTCTTTTGAAACTACCTGTGGCATTGCAATCAAGCAAAGAGAGGTGACTTCAGCTGCCATTTTAGGTTTAATGCTGGCAAAGTCAAACTTTCTATAACTGCACACTGGTCTAAGCCATGAGAGGGAATGAAGGCCGTGACTCTTAAACAGTCCGTTCAGGGGAAACCATGTGAATTATTTAGAAAGGTCATAGAAGCGCTCCTGGCACGGGGCCTGGACCTTACTTTGATAGGAGCCCAACTGAAGCCAGCTGGCTGTACAGCATTGGTTCTCCTCCACAACAGAACCCTGATATAGTTTCAGCCTCCCCTCTCTTTGTTCGCCCTTGTGTTGCACTCATGGAGGAAACAACTCCCTTTAGAAATAAATAAAGAAACTTTTTTTTAAATGTTGCTTTTTGAAGTGCAACAGAAAGAATTGGAACACACTTCCTAGGTTTATTTGTTTTGGTTGTGTATTTATTATAAATAAATGTCTCCAGCAGCACCCAGTCAGTGTTCACATGGCAACGTTTTGTCTAGTTAAATGTCTGTATTTGGACTAGGAGTCTCTGTGATGACTTACAGTAACTACGCCTATGTGTAGGGGCACTCCATATATATATATATGATGTGCCCTTCTTGTCCAAACTGCCATGGGTGTGTTCCCAGTCCACTTAAAACGAAAGCCTCTAAATCCCAGTTAGGGCACTGAGAAATGGGCAGTGAGTGTTTGCATGAGCACTTGTGTGTGTAATCAGAGCTCTCAGAGGGCTGTGCGATTAACAGGGGGTGAGTGACTCACTATAGGATGCTGCAGAGCTACAGGGAGGAGCTGGTGGGCCAAGGCTGAAGACCAGACAAAGCTAAACAAGAAGTATCCCAGGCATGGGTAAGCCTCCAGTGTTGCATGAATCAGAGAAAAAAAAGCCTCTCCTATTCCCCCTTCCCCCATAAAACTCAGCTACAAAATACATTTGAGGAACATTTAGGCCAATAGTAATTACTATCCCTTGCATTTGCTGTGCTCTTAACAACCGAATTGCACTAATCGTTTGGACACCGGTTAGTCTAAGCAAGCACCTTGGTCAACAAAATCATGTGGTCAAATTCCAAGCAGGCCAATATGTCACCCAGGAAGCACATTGGCTGGGCAGGATGGATGCTTTGAGTTAATTTAATCAGACATTCCAAAATAGTTGCTATTGCTGGCTAACCTCAAAGACAATTCAATGCAGCCCCAAATGTACAGCCACTGGCAGCTTATTTGGCATTTAGGCTACTGTTTTTTTTAAGTAATAAAGCCTAAACATGTTACCCAATGTTACACTGCTGAATAGACCAAACCAACAGTCTAGCTGAGAACTTCAAGTGACTGTATACTGTACCTCTGTATTTTGATTTTTCCTTTTCCTAAGAGACAATTTGATTTTATTTATTGTTCTATTTATTTTGTATGTATTTCATTTTGTTATGCCATGCAGAGGAAGGTCTTTACTTTAAATTTATTTTACAATAAATAAATAAAAGTTCCCTAAAAAAAGGATTGTGGTTCATTCTCCAAATAAATACAAATAAATACAAATAAATGCAGTCTTTTGAGTTTTGACTTTTTCCCCCCGTTGTACAGAAAGCCGTACGGAACCGTAAATTAAGCATACCGTTTCAGCCCTAATGGACAAGTCAAGTCAGCAGTTTCCTTTTCACTGCCTGCTACATCAAAGCAAATTGGGAGTTTTACTAATAGATGACTGTACCTCTTATTGCAGTAAATTACATACGGAAATTAAAACGTGTCACAACAAATTGCATTAGGGTGGCTAAAATGCCCTAAGATGTCATATAATAACTGATGGAACAATGTTCCAACTAGGCTTATATGAAGGCATGAATGGGAGGGGGGTGCAAACACATATTTAGGACACTTCAGTTGGTCGGCGCCAGGGCATTTCATAGTAATCCTTCCTTCTGAAGTAAAGGACAGCAACTCAACCTTCCTCATCTGGCCTCAGTTTCCATAGACATTAAATACTGACAGTAGAGGCCAGGAATCTTTGTCTCCGCAAGCCTACCATTTCTGAGGGAATCCTCACACAGGCCATAAGTTATGTAAGCACTGGAGAGAATCACTAGGCTATTTAGGCACCGAGAGGGTGGCCTTAGGGTCTATCTCGTGTAAAATAAGTAATAGCTAGCTATAAGACTATATATATAAAAATAATTGTTGTTGAGCAGCTGAAGGGAAGGGAGCACGGACTAATACGCGTACAAGCAGATTAAAAACACATCTCGACAACAGAGTAGATGAGCGGTAACTTTAGTGTCCAGGTTTAGGATGTTTTACAATTTGTAAATTAAGGCAACCAACTGATACATTAAACTGTGGGGAAAGAACCGTGTTCGTGTGGATGGAAAACTTCATATAGTGTAACCTCAAACGTCAACCACATAGTTAAAATTAAAATACAATTTGCTGCCCTGCACTGAGTGGGTTAGCTCAACTTAAATTAGCCTAGCAACAAGTCAGTTAATCAGTTAGCATAGTGTATGACTAGGAAGCTAACAGAACTAACTCGTTTTGCAACGTTGTCACTGCATGTGTATCTTGAACTATGAGATTGATAACTTTGACCAAATATCACTTGTCAAGCAAGCACAAAAAAGCCATGTGATTAAATGGAAATTACCTTTTGTCGTGATTGAGTACGGTGCGCCAACTTTATTAGGTGCCTCTCCTTCTTGGTAGATGACGTTTGTGGTTGGCCGCAGTTCCATAGTAACCACCAACATGATGCCAAGCCCGACACAAATTTAAAACAGGAGGTCTTGCACGCTGGCTATTCTGGCAATTAGGAAATAATTTGAATGGCAAACGATTTAGTGAAGAGGTGCTGTGTAAAATCATTGGTTGGACTGAAATACTCTTGAAATACAGAGTTGTGCGCGGCTCTTCTAGGCCCATTATTTCGTTATGTCTGAACATCTGCGGCAATGTTACTTAACAGGTAATGAACTGAGGTGAGAAGCAAGAGAGTTTGGAAAAAGGAGACCACAGCTCATGTGAATTGTCAAATGCTTCAGAAAGAAATATAACCAATACACATAGGAAGCAATGAATATGCTGGGTATGAGTTTTCAAACAGGGGTCCAGCTCAGAGCTCATCCACTTGTCAGACCCACCTGCAAATAATGCCACCCTCCAGTGGATTATGATAGCATCTCCGCAAGGATCCCCAAAGACCCGAACTCCCTTGTTCCCTCCCTGGGTTGGTACTTAGTTTACTCTCTCTGTGCCACTGACCTGTCGGAGAACTTCAAAGATAGAAGAAACCAAGGGGAAGAAACCAAAAGGGAAGCTGAGACAGAAGAAAGGCAGCGTATAATTAATCTTTGCAGGACACAACTAAATGAGACACTGAGAATGTTTAGCAGAGAGCCAGGCATTGCAGAGCATGACGCAGACACACTCAATGAACTTAAATGAATGTAAATTATAGGAGAAGTTTGGCTTGTTGCTATTTGTTTAAGTAAAACTCTTTTTTTAAGGACTTGATGTTCAGCACATCCACGCCAATTTGTACTACTTTATTTACGTCAACTACACTTTAACTTTCTACTTTCAGACATGGTGTTTAGTGAACATGGCAAAAGAGCAACAATTCACTGATTACTAACATGCTCTCAATTGCTGCTTTGATTGAATGACGCAGATCAGCATGCAGGCATTTGCAAAGGTCATAAGCGCGTTGGGGCAAGGGGCCGATGAGCCACGGCTACATAGGGCAGACACGGAACAACCCTCCCACTGTCTGTAGAACTTGTTCTAGGCACAGTAAGTGGGCTCATTTGTTTCTACTCAGTCATTCTGTGGAGACAATACATCCCCATTGTCCCTTATATGACAGCTTTCCCTGGTCACACTTAGAGAGGCTATGAGTGTGTGCATGTGCGTGGCTGTTACATCAAAAAGACCACTGTAAACATAAAACTTCTTGCCAGATCATTAAAGTGTATGCACACATTTATTTTGGTTATGCAAGAGCTGTTGTTGAGCATCAATCAATCAATCAATTATCAATCCATCCATCCATGCACCTATACATCCATTTTACTGTACTTTTCCTGAGAGTATTTTATTTGTGGGAGATGTGGCTCGGACTAACTTGAGATGTTCATACAAGGTCAACTGTATGCAGAAGATGGTTAAATAGACAGTTTGTATTCAATTTTACAGTAAACCTTCTACAGTCAAATAAAAGATTAACATAATGTGACCAGTCATTAATAATAAATCAATCATCTAATCAACTATTATTATTCTAATTACAGTATTTCCCCATCCACTTGCCTCAAAGCTTAATACGCAGAACTACAATTACACAGGGCAAGTGTCAAAGAACAGCACTGAAAGGGCTGGGGTTGTTGTGTAAAAGTCACTGTTGTTCCACTTATGCAAGCCCTCAGGCGATGCCAAATTCACTGGAATGTCTGTGGGAGCTGTTTGGACCTGGGACTGGACTGAATGGGGTAATTGGGGTTATATTAATTTGAGCAAAAAGAAACACCAGTTCCTTCTCTCCTTCCCCCCAAGTCAATTAGTCTTTCTGTCTGTTCCACCTGTAGATTCCTTTCACTTGCCAAATTGAATTGGTCAGGGGTTTGACGGGCACACTCTGTGGCTCTACAAGAACAGCCCAAACAAAACAGCCTCTAAAGCAGGTCTGGAAACACAAGGTAATTTTATAAACACACAAATAAAGCAAATTGCAGGAAGAGGGAATGAGAGAGAGAGTGAGATTGCACAACTGCAGAGGAGGACCTAAATTCAATAAAATGGCATATAATTAGCCTATTACTATACAGTGTGTTCTAACCAGAGTTGAGGCTATAGGGAACAGGAATTCATATGGCTACCCCAAATAAATTGAACTTATACATGGTACAGGGTACACCATGTTTCATGTTACAAATCTATAATGCAAGTTCATGGTAGGCATTGGTGTGAAATTACCACCATCTTTTCCACCAGTATTCTTGTTATTATTCTAAGAACAGGCTTTAGCTCAAGTGTAGGTTCAGCTAAAAACTAGCTTTTGGAATGGACACTGTTTCTCTTCACACACACACACACACACACACACACACACACACACACACACACACACACACACACACACACACACACAC
>JAOEHI010036141.1:0-23144 GCA_025447815.1 Percopsis transmontana | reverse complement strand
AGTCGGGTGTGTCTTATCCTCCGCCGAACCCCTAAGACTGACTCGCCGAACCCCTGGGGTTCGATCGAACCCAGGTTGAGAACCACTGAGCTAAGCGTATGAGACGCGCGGTCATAAAATGTTGATGACGCGCGTACAGTACGCGCACCAAGCGCCGACCGCGTACGCAGAAGCACGCCACGGCCTTTGGTCTCTCTTTCACCGCTGTCTCTCTCTCTCTCTGTAGTAATACTGACGCCATGTCTTTTTAGTTGATGAATACTGTGTTATACGGTGGGTTGTGTTTTCATCCCAGGCCAAAGAGAAATATGAGAAGGCTCTGGATGAGCTGAGTAAGTGCACCCCGCCCTACATGGAGAACATGGAGCAGGTGTTTGACCAGTGCCAGCAGTTTGAGGAGAAGCGGTTGAGTTTCCTCAGGGAGGTGCTTCTGGACGTCAAGCGCCACCTCAACCTCACAGAGAACCAGAGGTTTGTCAGTTGGTCAAAACACATTCAAATCCGTACGTTTGACCACTCGCTCACATGTTACCCTCACGTTTTTCCGCAGCTATGCTGCGGTGTACAGAGATCTGGAACGCGCCATCGCGTCAGCCAGTCCGCAAGAGGACCTGAAATGGTTCAGCACCACACATGGACCTGGCATGTACATGAACTGGCCTCAGTTTGAGGTAAATATATCCATTGCTGTCTATTATAGTACTGGACCAGTCGATATTGTCTCTAAACAACTTTTGTTAATTACATTAGCTCTTGAATAATTGATTCTTGAAATCAAACGTAAAACAAACTGAAGAAAGCTAATTTTTCTGTATTAGATTTCCCATTGGGTTCAGTGTCATTTCTTGTCCTCCAGGAGTACAATCCAGACATCACCCATAATATAAGTAAGAAAGAAAAGTCGAAGAAGAACAATGATGGGATCACACTTACCAACGTGTCGACACCAGCGGACCCTGCGCCGTCTGGGGACCGAGGAAGGTATAAATGCATACTGTATATCCTGTTATCAAACCATACAGTCATGCCTGTACACTATTTATTTGATTGTTTCATGATAACATCTTGTTACTTACATTTAGAGAAGTATTTAAAGATATTTCTGATGGTAAAATATTAACTGTTAGTAAAGAGTTCATCTTGCCATTGAGAGCTCCATTGAAACTAACAACATACTGTGACAGGAAATCCATTGGATTTGCCAAAAAGAGTGTTGTGTACTTCATAGTACAGTATTGCAGAGGAAGTGATGTGGTTTATGAGTTATGGTAGCAGACATTCTGACATAACTGGCATAACCGCACCCAATTTAGCAAAAAAAGTAATAAAAAGTGCAGTTGCATCTCCCAGCCAGAGTGGCCATCAATTTGCCACGTATATCATATGTGTCATATGTATCATATGCATATCATATCATGTTTAAGAAATACAGGATTACTGTTTTATTGTACTTGGTTCAAATCTTCTACTGTAATCTCCTGTTGAAATGTGTTGTCAGTGTTAGCAGCTATGAGAAGAACCAAGCCTACACAGCCTCCACAGAATGGTCAGATGAGGAGCAGACGGCCCCCAACTCAGGCAACGACACCAACGGCAGTCCCAACCCATTTGATGAGGATTTGGGGAAAGGTGTAAGAGTCAGAGCACTGTACGACTATGCTGGCCAAGAGCAGGACGAACTGAGCTTTAAAGCAGGTGGGCCTGAGACTCCGTGAGGAGTTCCGTAGCTAGAAAGGTCACAGTCATCTAGAAAGGTTGAAACCTGGAGAAACCAGGTTCACAAAGTAAAAGTACTGACCAGGGCTGTTCCAGTGTGCTTGAGAGTAGCAGTTGGAATTGGACAACATGTTTCCTTAGTAATGTGTTCAACTCATTACAGTTTCATTACAGTTCAGATGAAGGTAACAATGTCAAATCTCCAGACTGCAGGTATTTGTGGCATGCATGCCCTAAACCAGATGATCCTAATGAACACTCTTTGTTCTAGCAAAGCACTCAACCAGATGATACGTTTCACCTACGCTATGTTCAGACTGCAGGGAAATCAGATTCGTTCAAATATCTTAAAAGTGTTCGAACGGAGTCATCAGAATCCTCCACTGTCTGCGTCTCGTCAACACGGAGGCGAGGAAAGCATGAGGAGAGAGAGAGAGAGAGAGAGAGAGAGAAATATGTAAAAAGTTTTAATAGTGTTCAAAGTGTTCATAATCAACCAGATGTGCGCTCTACAGCATGATATCAGTCAATTCTCTTTTAGCGAGACTGCCAGTTGAAACCCCTCAAAGGAAGGAGCAAGCACTTAACTTCTGTAAATAAAAGGCCCAGCCAAAATTACTTTGGCCCACCCAAAATTGAAATCTTGGCGCCGTGCCTGCTCTGTACTCTTCCCCCCTGGCACGCGTAGGCACACATCATTCTCTACCCCTCCCCCTACAGCCACTTGCAGTTTCATACCCACTTGTGTTTCCCACATAAACAGCTAGCTGTGGCAGACATCCCGGGTTCTAGGCGATGTATTTATGTTTATTTATATTTACTTCTCACCCCCTGCAATTCTCTGTCTACCTCCTGTCACACAGGCGACGAGCTGACCAAGCTGGAGGACGAGGATGAACAAGGCTGGTGTAAAGGCCGCCTGGACAATGGCCAGCTGGGTCTGTATCCGGCCAATTATGTGGAGCCTATCTAACTGGCTGCGCCGAGGACTATAACCCCAAACTGTACCGTCCCAACCATATTGCACATTGCCAGACTTTTGAGCAAAGCTTTCCTTCCTGTTGGGCACACTGAGCTGTCTCTCCATCTCAGCGCTCCCTCATAAGTCACCCTTGAAGATCACACTGAACAAACTCCCAACAAACATACAGTACATTCCGGGATTAAGACATTATCTTAAAACCACATCAGTTTGCGCCCACCAATATTCCATTTTACAGGTTGAATAAAACCCATTTTGGTATACTTTGTGTGTAGTGTTCAAGTGTTATGAACTATGTAGCTGATATGCCATACATTATACAGTATATTCTCTCATAGTATTGATATGGTATCATACATTGTGCCTGGATAGCGAGAACAAGCTATGCATTGTGCATTCTTTGTATATAATTTGATGACGTCTTCTTTTTATTTTTTACAGTCTGGATGCTTGTACAGTTGTATGTTTTCTTTCTTCTGCAGTCTGCCGTGTTGAGTTTCTATTTTTTTATAATATGTTGCTCATAATGCATCCTTCCTATGTTCTTCTCCTCCTCCTCTTCTCCCGTAAGTCACAAAATTCCCATTTAAAAGACAGCTCACTGTCAACAAACACACAGCCACTCGCTCTGGAATGATGTGTGCTCTCCCAAATGCAAGGATTTTTTACATATGCCTCCATGTAGAATAATGTGCCTGTCACTGCTTTCCCCTATTCTTTTGTATTGACATGCGAACCGGTTTCAATGGAACACTGTGTAGGATTTAGGGGGATTTAATTACGTTTTCATCAGTGTATAATCACTTGTAACAACGAATCATTGTGTTCTCGTAAGCTTAGACTGAGCCCTTCATGTCTACATCATCTACATAGGCAGCGGTTCCTCTTTCGAGGAGAGCCTGCCATGTTGCGCCGCCATATTTCTACAGTAGCCCAGAGCGGACAAACAGAACACTGGCTCCAGAGAGCCCCATTCGCGTTTTTGCGATGAAGTGACAGCTTGAATCCAGCACTGTACTGCCATCAGGCATACCAGGACATATACGGGTGGGCTGTCAAAAAAATCCAACATTTTTACCGGAACTGTCTGCTTCTTTATCGCTGACTGGCCAATCATCACCAATTGTGATTGTAAATTGATTTGTAAACAATAGTGACTATGTCTGCCTGTTATCTCCAATGGTTAGACTGTAGGCCTAGTAATGCTGTCGTCTCAGGTTCGATCCCAGTACTGGGATTGAACTTTTGTTTTGTTTTATGGAAACATTTCAAAATTGTTGTTATTTGGCACAGTGGACTGATTTTTGTCAACATGTTCTAGGCTACTCGCAGATTGCAATTTAGTACCAAATAACTTAGATGAAATGAAATTTTATCTATAGAGTTGTGTCTTCCTTAACGGCCACCGTAGATTCTAATGACGCGCTTGGAAAGGGAGGGGTATTCAGTTGATTGTAACCTTGTCGTTAGATGCCACTAAATCCTACATACTGGACCTTTAATAATGCAGATGCCAAGGCAAAAAAAACTGCTTTGTATGAAAATGAACGCCATTGTTTATGGTGAATGAATGACAGTAACATCATCTCATATCTCCGAGACTTTACATGCATGTTAACATTCCCATTCCCTGTTTACGGCCTATCCCAGCTTCTTTAAACTCACACGGAGGGTTTAAAACGTTGGCAGTTTCCTGAATGAATTTGCTAACTTTAATAATGAAATTGAATGCCAATAATTTGCATTGCAGAAGTCAAGCAGTATTCATATAATTTTCTGTGTACGTTTTCCCAAATTCCATGCATTGCACTAAATGCAGGCTATACTAATCTTTGCATTGAACAATTTTTTATTATTAATTATTAATTATTAATAAAGAAATACATTAAAAAAAGATACAAACTGAGATAAAGAGTACATATACATATTTGTTATGTGAGATTGGTTGTTACTCTTGGTAACCCCAGGTTAATACTATACCCTTCAGAGCATATTCTCTTACAGACAAAAGCAGAGGAAGTTGCAATGAGTGCAGCGTAGAAAAACGAAAGAGGATCTGCCTCTGAAATATTAATGCTTTTGATGCCACTTTTCTGACGCAAACGGTATATTGTAAGGTGCTGTCGGAGGGGTTTGCGGCTTATGTAATACTGGATTGTATGGAATATGTGCTTCTACATATTTTAAAATGTATGTTTTAAAAGAGTGTCGCACCATAAACCTTGTGTTCGATGTGGTAAAGTGTGGCCTTCTCTAGACATACTGTAGCAGCCACTGTACTCAAATGTCTATCACACTCAACACATTGAAGGAGTGCTTACATACACAGAAACTGAGTCTGTCTGAACCAGCTCAACTTACAACTACTGTATACATAACACTGGCCTATTGTCTCCTAAGAATTTTAATACAAGGAGACTGGTGTTTGGGACTCACCGTATTAAATTACCTTCCTCTGTGACCATCACGTAATGCATCTCAAACACAATGGGATTGCTTACAAGACTGATGTAATTTATCTGGTTAGTGTAAGGTGCAACTATGGCATTCACTGTGAAACTTGTGATACACTAAAAAATCGGTAAATTGGTAAATAATGATCGGTTAAAAATGGTAAATAATCTAAAAACTGCTTAAAAACATTGGTGTGCAAGTGTTAGAAATGCTCTAGAGGTTTGTCTTGTTTTTTTTAATTATTATTTTTAGCATAGCACTGTTCTTTTCAAACTGTAGTGCCTGTTCATCTGCAAATACAAAATAAAAGATGTCATCAGAATGTGAGTTTTTTTTGTTACTAGGCTACTTATCCTGTTGCAAATAGCTCAATTCTGTACAAAACTAATGCAGGAATGGGAGATTATTTAGGCAAGCTAACAACAAACCAACAAAATATCTGAAATTGATACCCCTCCACTTGCAAACTAGAGTAGAATAAGTTAGTACCAGGTGTTACCACTAGATGTCACTAAAAGGCTAATACAGCAATATTGGGAGGTCATACAGTATTAATAGGCTTAAATCTGCTGTAGGTAGAATTTGAGAGTTGCAACTAGAGCTAGCTAAAAAAAGAACTAAAGAGAGTAACATTTTAAAAATAAACAACCCAAAAACCCACCCCCTCCTCCTCTGGAGCCCGTTGGTCTCATTGCAAAGCCCCATTGAGCTGTGTGCACGCATTCATGTTATCAGGCAGTGTTGAGGGTAACACATAACAAAGTAAAGCATTACTGTAATCACATTGCATTTGTCTGTAACGCAGTAATGTAACACATTACAATTACTAATCACACAATTATGTAGTTACTTGCAGTTGAGCCTTGTCCTCCCCTCGACATTTTAATGCGAAGTGCTCTTTAGCCTAGTTTTAACTGACTTTGTTTCGGCTTTGTAGTATTATTTTATTAAAGAGCATAACAAAAAAGATCTTGTGTATGTCCTTCTTATTATGATAGGGATTTGTACTTATACAGTATGTAGGCATATGTACGGTTTAAAGTTATATTGTTTACAAGCAATTATGTGACAATGCATCTCAGGCGATGTTGTGGAGTAACACAAAAGTAATGTAACGAATAGTGTAACAAATTACTTTCTACAGTAAGTAAATTAGTAAAACAATGCATTACTTTTTGTAAAGTAACGAGTAATGTATAATTCATTACCCCAACACTGTTGACAGGCAAGGTACATTCGCTGGACCAATCAGGGAAAAGAGGCCTCGATTGGTAAAAATTCTTCGGGCGGCTACCAAAATCTAAATCGAAAAAGGCAGGGGCTATCAACCAGAGCAGATATTCTCACAGAACCTTTCATTCACTGATAGCTGACGGATGTCTATGGCATTGCTAACAAATTACACTAAATGTATAGCTCTAAAATCCTACAGCACCTTTAATACCTTATCTAAGGGTATCCGTCTGATTCCCCAAACCAGTTATAGCTGCTACATTATTGTGGTCAGACTAAATGTCTTTGTGAGAATATTATATATCATGTTTTATATAAATATATCATATATAATTATATCATGTTTGATACATTTATTATATAAAATTTTAATGCTTTATTTTAATAGCATTATATTATTTTTTTTTGTATTGCACAAACCAGGCCTTGTATCACTAGTCAGATATTGTTGCATATCAATTACCTCTATACTATAATAGGACACCACATTTGCTGCTTTGTATTTTGCACTAAATGATTGGTAGAGCACATTTCTTTTCAACTGTGTTATTAAAGTACCTCTCATACCCAAATCTTTTTTCATACATATAACTACAGAGCAATTGTAGTTATATGTTTAGAACTGGAAAAGCAGTTAGTGTTGTGAAAGATCCAATGCCAAGAAAAACAACCACAAGGCACACACTCCACTCCACTTATTCACACTCTAATTATTAACACAAAATTGTAGATACATTTTCATGAAAGAGTGATCGTTGATGAGGCCCATGTGTTTCGAATTCAACCAAGAAACTTAAATTTGGTCCCTCTATCAGTTAAACTTTTAAAGAGAAATAAATAAATGACAAACAAAACGCAGAACCAGATGTAGATGGTTTAATAAACCACATGAATCATATGTATGCTTAAGAAATCAGGCATACATAATCAATAAAATGCTAATCATATACGGGCAATCCAGATGAAACAAGCTATCGTACAAGTTAGAGACAGAATCAAGGTCCAGATCTTTGAATTTACAAAAGCAGATTTAATTTTAGATTTAGAACAGAACTGTAATATGAGCATATGTGCTTTGAGATTGTACAACTGTATAAAATAATGCAGTATTGCAGTATTGTTCCTCAGCAATGATGCACCATTTAGAGAAGCTTTCACTGTTTATGAAATTGAATGTCCCGAGGAAAGTAAATATACAGTAAGTGAGATCTCATGATAATCCCTGTGGATGGCACCATCACAGGTTTTTACTTCCTCCTTCTCCTTAAAGAGACACTCCTCAATTTATGTCTGGTGGCAGGGGCTTGAATTCCTTTATACTCCTACCCCTACAGCTCTCATACGCTCAAACCGTTCTCTGCCCCCACAGCCCCCACTGGCGGCAACAGTTTTTAAGACAGTTTTGATCCACGTTACATGTTTGTGAGTGATGAAAGGAGCTGTTAGCTTAGAATGAAAAGTAAACTTGACCAAACCCTTGGAGAAGCAAAACAATCATAACCACAGGTTTAAAGTCAAACACACACAGCATGTAGGTGGTTTTTAAAATGAAGGAAATAAAGTTTCTGCGGTCAATGGGTCTTTCCCCAGAGATAGCGATCGCACAACTCCACAAAGTCATGGGAGATATATTTGATAAATATGGTGCCAGAAAGGCAGATCATGCAGGTGACAAGGCAATTCATATAAAATAAGTTTTCTTTTTTTTATCTTTGGTTGTTTTATTTGGTTGCAGAACCACAAAATAACTTTTTGTTGTTGATTTGTTGTTTTCTTCTTTGAGACCCTCTATGGGTAACTCATGGGCTCATTTGGCCAGCTGGTACCGTAAGCACTGGCAGTATGTGTACCATCGGGGTGGGTCAGTGCTGAGATCGGCTTGTTTTTTAACCTCCTTAAGCCCAGCCTGGGCTTATCGGTATTGAAAGTGCATTGAATAATGGGCGCGTATCCCTTGCGGGCTTCCATCCTGTGTGCCGTGTCCTCATACAGGGTGCACGAACTGGTAGACCAGTCTCTGAGACACGTCGGGTTTGCGAATGATGCCCTTCTTGTAGTACTGACGTATTGAGCGGCTTAGCTTGTCGTAGTTCATAGCGGGCCGGTTCTTCCTCAAACCCCACAGTCTGGCTACATGAGCAGAGTCTTCAATCTTAAAAATACCTGGTCAACATTACAATAATAATATGTCATTTTCAGGGAAAACTTTAGCACAGTATATCTAGCAAAATATTCTGGGGAGTGTTCATTTTTCAGTTAAATCATAATAAGTTCAATTTTAAGTTATTTTCCATATTGGAGACCCATTTAACAACACACACATTCAGTTGGCTATCGACTGTATAACCCGGTAGTGTGACTTTGACTTGAGCTGAGACAAATACCTTTCTCTTTATTGAGCCACCGGATGCAACGTCCGTAGTTGTGGGGTTTCAGTAGAAGCTCTCGCAGGAACTGCCATAGATGGATAGGCTGGCCTGAACATGAGGAATCTGCCTCTGACCATAGCTCCTCGCTGCCTGTAAAATGACACACACCGGTGTTATCTCTACACATGACACACACACAGGGCCAATATACAAAGTCTCCTGAATGAACATTTAAGCCAAAATATGATGTATGCTTGATTAACAGCGACTATGTTTGCATGCACACACACTAACCACTATTCCCAATTTGGAATGCACCAATGTGGCTTGTTTGGAAAGAAATGGAAATTTTAACTATGCAAATGATGAATATATGTCTTTATTAGCTTTACACCGATCTAAATGTATAAATATGTGGGGTATTTTAATTTTTTTATTTGTGTGTCCATGTTGTATGATATCCTGAACGTGAAACATACCAGCAATTTTGTTGTCTCCCACAGAACACCTCTCCTTCATCCAGGCAGCTGAAGAAATATTTGATTTATAAGAGCTTTTATTTCCACGTTCTCCAGAAATCATCCAAGGAATGAAGGTAATAACTTATGATGTATGTATTTAAATATACATATCATAACCATTCTAAATAGTCAAAAATCACATACTGTATGCAAGCACTAACGGCTCTGCCACACGAGTAAGTCACACACTTTGGAAAAACCTCAAAACCCACCTGACTTCCATATGTCCAGGTGTGCATGCAGCGTGTCCCCACACTGGGGGGAGCGTTGGCGAAAGTCGTCCTCGCTCATGGCACACAAGTCCTTTCCTGTGAGCTCCTGGAAAGCCTTGCCGGCCTGTGGCAGTCTGTACATGTGCTCCGTCCAAAGGAGCCACTTCTGAACGTTAGCAGTGTTCCACTCTATGGGGTCTATGGAGAAGAAATGAGAGGAAGGGGGGGGGGGGCAGCACGAGTTAAAAAGCGTACGTTGGAAAAGCATTTGTACTACTCTGCCTTCTCCCCCCGACAAAGTCATAACTCAGTCAGTCCCATTCAAGTGTTTGCAGCTGCTTTCATGTGTATTTTCCTCTGTGATGTTTGCATATAAAAGAGATTAACGAGTCCCCAATGAATCACACATTGTAAAGGTGGGGCGAAGGAAGTGTAAACATGGGTTTTGTGAAGAAATCTACCATGACAGACTCTTTCACCAATATAAGTGAGGATCGGGGATGGCATTCTGTTATGAAAAGACTTATTATAAATAGTGCGTCTATGTTTGCATTTGCCACCGAAGAAGGCCTCGCCCTTCACACTGTGTACACTTCTTAAAGCAGGAAAGAACGGCACCGTCAGAATTCACTGGGACCCATGCAAATGGCAGGATTACACAGATCCTGTTACAAGTAAACAGGCCTTGCCTCGTTGAGGATATTTCTCAATATATCTGTCGTCTTTCGGCTGTAGTCATACAACTGGCTGTTGTTTTACGGTTAACTGTCCCTTTTGGATCTTATATCATATTACACGGATGCAGTGGTGTTAAGCAGATTAGTGGAAATACTTCCTTGTTGTACTTACTGTATGTAAGTACGTACTTCTCTGATTAAATTGATGTTTCCCCTAATTTAAAATGGCGTGTAGCACAACCTCTCTGCTGGCACTAACCCAGATATCAAGTTGGCATTGTTTCAACGTTGAAATATTCATAAGGCGACCTCTACATTACTGAATAATATTTTAAATTGATTGTTGAATTAAATCTGGGTAGGAAAAAAAACCCTGTAAACCTTGTACTCACCTGGGGTGATGTTAAGTAGCTTGCAGGCTGTCTCAATGTCTTTTAACACCTCTCCCACCACCATGCTTTGCACCTGCTCCAGAGAGCGTTCCTCCTCGGGGCCCTGCATCTCCGGCGAGAGGCCCTGTTCCTGGCTGTCTATGACAGGGCACTGCTCGGGCTCCTCCGCATGGGGCTCCAGGCGCGACAGGGGCCCCGTCAAAGCGGGCGGGGGCTCCGACACCTTCACCAGCCAGGCGGCGTCCTCGGTCAGCAGCATGTCAAAGCAGGAGAGGTAAAGGCCCGGGAGGCTTCGTTCCAGACCGTCCAGGGATGGTTTGGACTCGTCCATGTGCCATGCATCCACGGAGGCCCTGTTGTGCTCCAGGCCAGGCAGGGACACCTCCATCTGGCCCAGGCGGGACACGTAAGCCATGCCTTCTGGTAAACTGGCCACTGGATGGGACATACTGTAGCTGGTGCCTAACAAAAGAGAAAGAGGTAAAATATTAGGAATATGTTGGCCTTTATTATAGATGCTACTAATTCAATCAATTCAATATTAATTGTTAGTCTGCAGGAACAAAAAATATTGTCTGGCCAGTTCTTGGAGGACAGAATTGTTAAAATAATGGGTATGATAAAATAAGTGCTTGTAACAAAACAAAATGTGAGAATGGAAATAAAAAGCATAAGTGTTTTGTGCACCCTTATAACAAGGAGGGTAAATGTTGTCTATTTTCAATGTCCTTGCTTAAATAGTTTATCATATCATAGTCCTACATTCTAGGACACCATTTGAGGACAATACTCGTTTACAATACATTTAAACAGTAGAAAATTACATTTGGATAAAGCCCCTGTAACAAAAGTATTTCTGAAGTTTGGAAATTAAATATGAATATAAATATAAAAAAGAGGTGTCATCAAATTACTGTACTTACTTTTTTTTTTATGAAACCATCCATAAACTTTAATTGTGATATAGACCCTCAATGTTTACATTAAGGCCATTATTAAAGAAAAAAAATATGTTGGAATGTTGGAATTGTCCAGTATTCCAACAAATACTAAAGAACATTGTTAAGAACAATGTTGCCCACGAAAACATTTAGAAAAAGTACAATGAAATCAGAAGTACAATACCTTTTAAAAAATTCCTGTTATGTGTAATTCTCCGGCTGCTAAACAATCACAGATTTAATAATCATAAGTATCTCCGAGGGTGAATCCATCCCACACCTCATAGTCTGCTGGGAGAGGTTGAGCACCAAGGTTGAACTAGGTGGGTGGAAGCTCTTTAAAATGAACCCAAAACCAAATAAAGCTATACTGGGGTAAATGACTATTAAGAGAGTTACCACACAGCACCAGTGGGTATGGGGCAAAATGGATTTGACTTGAGTCTCTTATGTGTGGGTCAGTGGCACATAATGGATGAAGGCTTGGGGGTAGATGACTTGCATTGAGACCTCAACTAACTCTGACGCCTGCCCTGGCTTTCAAGGTGCCGCCTCTGCAGACCTCTGTCTCCACTGTCAGCTGGAGGTTTTAATCCAATACGTGTTGCGGGAAAACGTGTTATGACCAAGGCCGACAATCTTGTTTAGAGGCATTTATTGGTGTGCAGACTTTTAAGGCGGTACTATTTTTATGTGTGAAATCCTTTGCTTCTGCCTAATAATGTGTGTACAGTCTATTTCAGGAAGTATTTATCTGTACAGGAAATTGCCCTGATACGTGGGCGTTTATGGTCGTCAGCTGTAGTTCTAGCCTTATAATCTCTGGTACAAACACAGGACGTATCTGTCACAGCTGGCATATGGGAAGGCACACTGCTGTCATGCACCAGGTTATCAGTGGCTGTGGGTCGTGCCATAGTAAAGGAAGTGTGCTCTCAGAAAGCTTATGTTTAAGGAGCCTTGGCTTTATTTGTGTAGACATGGAGAGAAACAATACGCCACACCTGAATCAACCAAAATCTACACGCATACAATTCCTGTTCCAATTCTAGTTTGAAAGAAATCTTTATTACTTTAGATTGTTGCTTTAGGGCTGCATAATTTGCATTGGAGCAATTAAGAGTTGCTAACCTTCCCCAACATTCTTCTTTGCTTGGAGAGGAGAAACATATATTAAGTTATCTAATTTCCAAAAAAGACCTCCTTCCAGTCTTTGTTCCTCAACCCCCCACTGTATATCCTTTCCCTCCCCTTCCTCCTTTCATCTCCCAATTTCCAGAAAACTATAACCCACAGTCCTATTCCCTTCATCAGAAATCAGATTAGAAGCCACTTGTATCCCAGCCTGATTGCTATGTGTCAACTCTTCTCTGTAACAGCTTGCACTAAGCCCATTAGCCCAGAAAATTTTGCCATAGGCCTTTTAAAGTTTTTTTCACCAAAAGGTAAGGGGGCAGAAGAAAAAGACACAAACACACACCCCGTCGAGAGGGATTAGGAAGCTGACTGATCTCTGACTGATCTCTAAATGAGTTTGGGGAAGATGCTGATATTCATTTCAGAAGAATTAGCGTTCGCTCCATTTCCTCAGTAAAGTCGGCCTTTGACACGCAGTGAAAGGACTGCCTTAGCGCCTGCATCCTCCCTGGAAACCATTCTTCTCCGCTTTCTTAGTGTCCGTGTTTGACACAGAGAAAAGGAGAAGTTCACTTTCGTGTCATTTTCTTTTTTTTCTTTGGTAGGCCTATGTCTTTTTGTTTTTACTTTTATATAAGTTGTATTCAGTTGTATTTGTATTTAAGATTTGGGATTTTTTTAGGGGGGGGGAACGACAATAAACTTTCTATCTAACGGTCATCAAAATGTTCTCTAAACACTTTTCCCTTTTCCACTTCACACTAAAATAGGGCTTTGTTGTCTTAGTCTGGAGTTAAACAAGTGTATATAGTCAGGCGTGACTGTTTGCCATGTGAGCAACATAGGGTTTAAAGGGACATTTCTTTTTGTCACAGTGTTTCTTTGTTATTGATTTCCATGGGAAACTTGGACCAACTAAGGAATCCATTCTTCCAAGATTAAGGAAAATCAAGTTTCTTCTACGTCAGGCTGCACTGGAAAAAGAATACACACCAATACCTTGGCCAGGTGCAAAATATAGGTCTGTTCACATCATAAATGTGTAAGATGGTAGTACTGTAAATCAAATGGCCTGTTTCAAGTGAGGGTTAAGTATCATATATCAGGTGTGATATTATTACGGTGGTAGTCAAGGTTCAAATGAATTGTGTATAATTAAAGCTGCATAGGATTACTTGGGATATTTGCAAATCTTTCATATTCTTCTGACTTTCAGCAGATATTTTTGACTGTATGAAAAAATACTGTTGCTGTCACAGGAAGATTGTTATGTCATATTGCTCATTATCACTCATTGTGACACTAGACAATTTTTGCCTGTCACTCGAGTGCACTGGCCTTAAACCAAGATCCGGTCGGATGCCTAACCACTGCAAATGGTTTGTTTGTGGTTTTGTGGTTTTCCTAAATATTCTGTTCAATTACATAACCTGGTTCCAGAACCGTTCACTTTTCAAATGTTGTTAAGCATTCAGTGAGTCTGGCATTGCTCTTGCCAATGGCTTTTCTAGGTTACTAAAACAGACGAGACAACTAGTGCCTCTGTGGGTGGGAGAGTTTGATATAACCACCTGAACTAGCAGATTTTCTTTGCATAAGCGGAATTTTTTGTCAACACTGACCGCCTTCCTAAAAATAAAATCTAAATTCGAAAACAAAATGTACACTATGTTGAGTATACTGTTCTGCTCGAACCCACAACCTTTCAGCTGGGAGTCCAACACCTAGGCCACTAGACTGTCCTGCCCCCACACATTAACATACCTGTTCAACACATAATCAAATCAATATTCAATGACCCCAGATAAATGTTCTCCATCAAGTATCTCTCCCAGACATCAGGGAGAGATACTTGATGGAGTACAATTATCTGGTAGATTCTTGAGCTGGTTGAAAGTGTCTGTCTTTTCTACGGGAAAAACCCCTGATAGGTGACAATATGCTTTTGGGAGGTTATGTGGGGTAATGCAGGTGCAATGGCATTAGGCCAAAATCCCGTTGAATAGGATTTCAAGATTTAAAAAAAATATTTATTGCTGTTGTTTTTAATATGAAGTTATTATCTTTAAATATAGCATGTGTGCTTCATTTCAATGGTGTTAATATAATATATATTTTCACAAGTGGTTTATTGCATACACAAACCAACAGCTTGGTTCCTTTTTGTTTTTTTTTGTGTATTTTTACCTTCCAACGAAAACTAGCACTGGCCTGTGGGCATTCCATTATTTTGACGAGAACTCATATCTGTTGGTATCAACCATATCACAAGCTTCACCAACAGCCTTAAAATAACATGTCACAACTGCCTCAACACAAGTCACTTATACAAGTGACAGGCGACCCATAACACACAAATATTTGGTTAATAACTACATTAAAACAGCACATTATTTCAAATGCATTTCAAACAGCTAAGGCATAGACATGACTGGTGAAATCACTGATGACAGCTCCAATGTATGAAGTTGTAATATGGTTGCATAATCTGCGCTATTTGAATAATAGCAGTTAATTTACAGAAGTACATTATACAGCAGATCAACAGTAATTTTTAAAAACAGATAATATCAGTGACAGTCAATAACATAAATGCTTTTCAAGCTATAATATTTCAAAGCCACAAAGAAGTGGATAACATCCATTCACCATTCAGCAGTACCTGCAGGGAGATCTCTTCTTACCTGGATTGTGATGCTCTGGCAACTCCAGGGATAGGCAGCTATGGTGCTGATTGGCCACAGGTGCAGCAGTCTGCAATTTGTTAAAGGTGAGCTTTTACCCTGCTCACTCAGCTAAACGAGAACCTGTAGATTTATGGTAAGCAACTAAAACTAAGGCTACACCTGATTTTCCGCCTCATGCGGTTATAAACCAACCCTGAGGCCAGAGAGCATCACTCAGCTTTTGGTTGGATTATCACTAGCCTGGAGCACAACTGCTAACTAGCGCTATCAGTATAAGCACCTGCTTGGGGTGTGAGCTAACAGAGAGGCAGAGTGGGTTTGACTGAGTGCAAAGGAATTCCAGCACCATTGGCTGCCAGTCACTTTTATAGGAAGGTCTTGTTTACCTATGCACACAACCCTGTGTGTGTGCTCTCTCTGCGTGTGTCTTGACCTTACACTGACGTAAAATGGGTATTACAAATTAGTTCAAACCTTATCAAACACTGCCAGCTGACTTTCCGTAGTTAGCTCTGTGCAAAGGGGATCGCTTAGGGCTAGCATTCGCTTGATAACCCTAGACAGCTAATTTGTTAAACAGACAATAAAATATCAACAAAATTATCTTCATTTTATGATGATGACGATGATAGTGATTACAATTCTCAGTGGTCTGCTAAGCAGTTTCCTCCCCAAAAACCTAAATGTATTGCTTAGGACTGGTGCCCTGCCCATGGGGTTGCATTTACAGCCCAGCTTCTTATTGAAGATAACATAATGTAGATAAGAATTTATTCGTAACTAATACATTTGTAACCATACACATACAGCCATGGAAAAAATTAAGACACCACTGCAAATGTTATTTTATATATTTATATTTAATTATATGTCATATATTTATATTTTAAAAATATACATATTTCTTTATATTTCTATTTCTATTATTATAATTTAAAAAATGTGCAGTGGTCTCTTAATTTTTCCATGGCTGTATATATACTGTATATTTAAAATAACGTTTATGGATAAATGTTGGCACACAGCAATGAACCTGCTGTGCTTTTGAGGTGTTACAAGGTGTTACCACGGTGGTACGTCATCAACTAAAAACTGGGAAAACTACGATGACAGTGATTAACTGGGGGAAGGATAATCTAGTGGTCTAGGTGTTGGACTCCCTACCTGTAAGCATCCTTGAGCAAGATGCCTAACCCCTAATTGTAATTGTACAAAATTCATTTGGTGGTATCATGATAAATTAAGTAAATCAATAAGATCTATTTACTCCTACATAGTGCAAGGAAGGAAATCATTGGTGGTAAGAAAATTCCACAGAATGAAATGAAAGGCTCTTGAAGGGCTGAAATGTTGCATTCTGTTGGCATTTCAACATAGTGCCTTGACAAAGGTTTGACTTAACAACTACTGCAAGAAAGGCATTCCACTAAAATAGTCTGGGTGGAAAAAAATGGTATACTGTAGCTTTTCAACACAATAACAATGCCTTATGATAACATTAATCATATTTTTCCCAAATTGTGACTTTTTTTTAATAATCCTCAAATAGCCTAGCACATGTTGATTCAATTCTAGCGATTCTTGTAGTTATATAATTACTTCTTTTTTTAAAAATCCTTTCAGATATCAATGCAAGACCTGTGAGTGTGATATCTATTGGAATGGACTAATTGATATGATACAGCAAGGGTGTGCACAAATTGCGTCAAGACCTTTAGTATTTGTGGACACACCAAATCAAACCAACACCAGCACATGCTTTGCCTTATTAACTATTGTGCAGGTGTGTTTGCACGTGTATTAATTTGTGCGCATGCACATGTATCCTTTCTTCATAAATTGTGACATCACGGCAGGTTAGTCAACCGTGTACTAGTAAAAAAACGAAAGACATTTTAAGATTGTGTTTCACTTATATTAGAATATATACTGTTATTTTAGAAACTGTTTGTTTTTGGCTTTAACCATATCCTATCCACCCACAAAATTTGCATGGCAGTTTGAGGCGAGGATAGACACTCATATGACCTTTTGCGTACAACTGGAATAACATTTACACACATGGAAGACAATAAGTCTTTAATTAATTACTCGATTTATGCAGGCTGTAGTCAAAGGGTCATTCAACTTTGTTTTCCACTCTTTGTTACATACAGTTTAAAATAAGTTTCCTTGCTATTAGAAAGCATTAATGGTTAATTTCAATTAGTAAAAAGCCATTTTCAGAAATGGAAAAAACTGGAGAAAAGAAAAGTATTACTGAACAAATTAACTATTACCCAGTACAGTAAACCCTCACATGCCTGTATTATGGAGTTGAGTGTGACTACACATCTGCACCATGTCAAAGCTGCTACACAGTCAGGACATCCGAAACTGTAAAGGAGCAATACAGTAATTATTTCTATTATTAGACTGTAGGCCTATATTTACCTAATGTTCCCTGAATATTATTCAGGAAATTAAAGTGTAATTGAAGGCCTGCATATGACAATTGGAATATTTGCATATTCTCTAAAGGCACTGAGATGGTACTACGGTACTAAGGATTATGTAATAACTCACAAGCTCACGGCACTCATTGTTTATGATGTCTAAATGGTACCCACCCAGAGAAATAAAATGCCTAATCTAATCACACCAAATCTTGCAAGACAGTCCCTATTAGCCATATGGTGTTAGGATAGAACAGGGCAGTTTATTGTCTCCAACATACTGCAGACTACGTCCTGATACACAAAAACTATCTATTCACTAGACAGGTAACTATGACTAAGGTAGCCAAATGCCTCATCATATAATTACATGAGGTGCATGAATGAATGAATGAGATTACCATTTTCCGAGGGGTTAAATAATGCTTTAAAGATTATAAAATAATATTGTTGTTATTATTTTTTGCATAGTCTTTATTGTTAGTTAAATGTGCACACATTTGTTTAATGGTATTTGAGGTAGTATACCGTATATACTGTAATTGTTTGTGTACAGATGTAACAGCTGATGAACACACATGTTTAATAACAGCTCACAATTTTTGGACTGTTTAGATAAACTGGACTGGACCGGAACTGGCATTAAGGAAAGCAGTAACAGTTAACAGTTAACAACGTTAAACATCTGTGAAGATTCGCATTTCAGTCCCATCTTACTCAGTAACCAAGGCAAATGAGTTCATCCTCAATCCCACCAACAATCTGAATAAAAAGAACTATGCGGTTTATTTTGTTTGCAGTGGGTTCATGGGTGTGTGTGTGTGTGTGTGTGTGTGGGGGGGGGGGGGGGGGGGTTGTATAAAGGAGAAAAATTATTAAAATGTTGTAATAGCAAAAAAATAATATATGGGTATATATATATGTAAAAATTAGTCCAACATCAGTCACTGACACTGGCTGTAGGCTTTCTCTGGTTCATTTTTGATATTTTACAAAAACAAAGCAAACAAAAAAAAAACTAAATCATGCAAAAGCCTGAGGTGTGTTTTGTTTTAACAACAGTCCCAGATTTAGAGTCTCTGATGTGTGGCGGCAGAGAGGTCTATAGTCAACCCAGTTGGGGGTAACGGTGTGGAAGGCACAGGCTCCCCAGGTGTGCTAGTCTAGTACCGGGGATTGGTGAGGAGCTGAAATAATACTTACTGCCTGGCCTGCATGCCCTGCAGTGAGATCTACAGCAGCTTCACACAATCACCTACGTGTTAAAGTAAATATTTGCCTCTATCTGTCACACAATGTCTGAAAACCTATTCCAAGAGATCACCTCTTTATTCTGTCATGCACGTGCACATGCACGCTAGAAAGCTGGCGCACTGTTACGTACTTCTGAACACTCTGTCACACACACACACACACCTGTATAATCCCGTGAAGGCCTAGCCAGCCAGATTTTCGTGCTGGTCTCAGTCTCAGCTCAATTAATTAAGTTAATTATATTCATCAAAAGTTTACATTTTTATGTGTATAATCAACTGCCGTATATATATATTTACATTTACAGCATTTAGCAGACGCTTTTATCCAAAGTGACTTAGTACATTTAGTACATCAACAGTTGAACTGGTTAACCTAATTAATTCTCCTAGAATAAGGACAGTATAAGGTTACTCATCTCCTATGTATTACTAATTTAGTATAGAAGGAAAATAATGTATGTTGGAAAAAAACATTTAAATTTCAATCCCCAAAATGTCCAGACTACCTATTAGCATCCTTGATCAAGATGCCTAACCCCTACCAGCTCCTTAATACTTTGGATAGTGTAATATCATCTAAAAAAAGACCCTGTGGCGTTTGTAGAGTCTCATTCCAATTCTATATTTTGTACTATAGACTTTTAAACCAGATCAGGTAGGGGTTTGAAATATAGCAGCTTACTGTATATTACAAGGCCGTACTTTCCTGAAATATTTTTTTAATACATGTGCTGATTTTTACATTACTCACAAATGTAAATTCAGACAAAATAATGATTTTGCAGTAACCTTGTCAAAGAAAGCTAATTATTTACAATTTGTAAAAACAGTGGTAATAAGAGCCTAAATTATTTGTCTTTAAAAAAAGATTATAACCCATTAACTAGTCATCTGAAAGTGTTTTCCTCAAATTATAATTGAATCAATTAACACATTGAGGCTTTTCTATCTGAGGACATAATTATAATTTTCCTCAACCCCAAAACAGGAATAGAGCAGAAATACAGAAAACTTTAGGCAGTGTGCACTTTGTTTCAGTGTTAATTTAATCATACAAATGTTTATTTATAGATCCAGGAAAAGGCTTTAATTTGACATTTTCTCTCCAGGTAAATGTGCTATTTTAGAACTCTATGTAAACTCTCAGCTCAGCCACTCACCATACCACCAGCCTCACATCTGAACAGTTGCAAAGTAAACTTAATATAGAATCCAGCAAGCATTAAAACACTTCCTCTTCATCGCGCGCACACACACACACACACACACACACACACACACACACAGAGAGAGTAACTCTTTCTAAATAAAACAAGCAAGGCAGAACAGTGTATACTGTTTGGGAGGAGAACTCTGACTAACAAACAGAAGAAAAAAAAAACAGGAAAAAAGAAAACCGCATGATGCTGGTGACAATTACAAAGAGATTCATATCTCCATAAACCAGGAAGAGTTTATAATAAATATGATACATTTTCACTGTTGACCCAAATGTTAAAACCCTGTTTGGGTCCAATAACACACAACTTCAATTTTATTTTTGAACCAAAAGTACAGATTAAGGCAAAATAGATTCACGTGAATGATGAAGGTTCCGTAACTTGAATATGATATGAATTCATAGTAGATGAACTGGATGACATTAATTTACCCTCAATACAGAGGCCTTTATCTGAAATACATAAAAAAAGACATTATTTTATCTTACCATTGTCATTTTCACAAGTTTACATTACACAATACTGAGAGCTACAGGTAATTGTACTGTATGTACCAATTTGGTTAATATGACATGTAATGCAAGTCATTTAACAGCAGTCAAGTTTTGAATAATATAGGGTTTTAAGAGAGGCGAAAAAGGTCTTGGGGAAATGCTGGTGATTCAAATACACACAAACACACACCTTAGTTTGTGCCTGCAAATTACCCTTGTTACACCCACCCTCCCCAGGGAGGAAGGTTCTGGGGATGCTACAACTCAATTGAGGAGCATATCTTTAATATAACCTCTTCCACAGTGATGTCCCAATAACAGCATTAGCATTAAAAGTACTGATTGAAACCATCAAATATTACATTCAAGCCGCCTTTTCTATTAGAGTACCGAGCACATTACTTTGCTCAGACTTCTATGTCATTGGTTCTCAAACTGTGGGTCAAGACCCCACACAGGATTGCAAGCAGCTGTAGGGAGGGCTTTTTATTTACAGTATTTCTAATTGTTTTATATGATTTCTAATCTTGTCTGATTATCTTCAATAAAATGTGCCAACATTTCTTAAATTGGTGTTAAAAGAGGTGGTTCACTGCTGGGGTGGGGTATTGGGGGTTTAAGCAACTAAAAGAAATCTTTAAAACGTTTGAAAACCATTGGATGGCTCTCACTCATGGTATGTTTGAGTTGAATTTAAATATGGTCAAAGGAGTATAGCACCACCTGCTGGCTTAAGGGGTAACTAATTGTGACAGGTCTATTTATCAATGAACTACAGAAAACTACTGACTATATCTGCTGAAACTCTTAAAACAGATGTATGAAACGACCGCCCAAGTAGTATACACCTTTTCATGTCAGTTAAATCCAAAGGGAAACAAACATGCACGCATACAAGCACACGCAAAACACAAACATTTACAATGCAGTGATTTATAAACTACATCATTCACCAGGCAAAATCGATTTAGATGGATTTTTTTTTGTTTTTGTTTTTTTACTTCCGTGTCTTGCACACACACACATCCCTTTGTTCCACTCATCAGCCTCTACTTAAAGCAAAAATATACCCTTAGATACAACATCAGCCTACCAAACCTCAACAGAGAACTTGGAGGAAATGTTTGATGACATCACTAGATTTGCATTGTGTCTCTGGGACAGATCGTTCTGACACCCTTCTTCAGTGTAAAAATGATATACTTAATGAGCACAGGAAATGTGTTTCTTGACTGGAGACTGTGGCCAAAGGCCAACGGGATAATCAAGGCCATGTACTGTATCCACAGAAATAAATATTACAATTCAGGATATGGTGGTCTACAGACAAACACTTCTCCTTAAAATTACAAATTATTTCAGGATAATGATTAAATATCTCACTGTCAAATAATCCAATTTAATCATTGTCCATACCTGCGTAGGAAGAACATTGTTTGTGGTCGCACACATTTCTAACTGCTCATGATCATGGAGAATGTATTGATTTTCCCTTTAATTAAGCATGTTTGCCACCAGAAATAAAAGATAGGTAGGTGTGTGTGTGTGTGTGTGTGTGTGTGCGTTTATAGGATTTATTTTAGGATTTACAGCACTCTTAACTGAAGCATTCACACATGCGGATCCGGGTGTCAGTGTTAGATGGAAAGTTTCATTGGAGTGGATATAATCCATATCTTCGTATTTTAGTGGAAATGGTCGGGAGGTGGAGAGACGGTCGCCAAGAGTCAGTATAAAACAACTGTTCATCTCCGCACCAACTGTCCTGCATTCAAGGACTCCCAGAGCCTATTCAGCTCCTCATTCACCACGGGCTTTGTTTTCATTCTAGCTCTGTCCAAACGGATAGGGTCCATGAATACCCTAAAGAAGACAGGGGAAAGAGATTAACTGAGGAATGTTTAACCTCGTAAGGACCGCTGGCAGGACGACAGCACTATGTTTTGTGTGTATGTAGGAGGTTGGTCCTTACTACTGCAGCAGTCTAATAAATGCAAATGTTTCTGCCTTAAAAAAAGTGGAGTGGACAGGGACTGGCTGAAAAACCAGATCATTTGTTGGTTACACATCTTTTGATGTATATGCAGTTTGCTGTAAATATCCAGCATTGTTGTGAACTACAACACGATACAGAGAAAGACTGGATATATTTTTCCAAGAAAACTGAAGAAACATTTACAGGACTTTAGTCAAAATATGTTTTCCTTTGACAGATAATTTGTTATCCGAGGCTAGTGAGCTTTTACTGTAACAAATTACATTTTCTATATGGCCTATTTGCAGTGCAATCTACATGAACTAGTTCAAAGTTCAGTTCACACATTTTAAAATGAACTAGTTCAGTTCATACTTTAAAATTGAACTAAGTTCACAGTTCCAAAAATGAACTAGTTCATAGTTCTTTTTTTCCATATTTTG